>APFE030388142.1:0-24931 GCA_000404065.3 Pinus taeda | reverse complement strand
AGGCCCGAGCGAAACCCCTCAGCAACAAAGGCATCCCCTTGAAGCCAAAACAGCTCTGATACCAAATGTAGTTTTTAACCCCGTACAAAAATTACCTGCATACGAATTTTAAATCACAGGAAAAAATAAAAATGCGAGAGCATAACACATAAAACACATATACACAGAGATTTCCCACTGGATCTCAAAACTGAGACTACCAGCTTGATTTTTCATCATATTCATTTCAATGTTACAATACATATTTATACATGTCGAAGCATCCAAGACCATGGACCGAAAGCCATCGCGTCCAAAACCATGGACTGAAAACCATAGGTAGGTTCACACAACCCAACAGCCTTGAATAGTCAACATTAAATGTACGAAATAGAGGGGTATTAGAGTTAGCATTGCTAATTTGTTTAACCAGCAAAATTCCATGTGATTGACTTCAATTTAGTAATTTTGCGTAATGAGTAGTCATTATATATATAGACATAAAATGAAATTCCATTTTGCATAAATTGGAAGTATGGTGAATGTCAATGATGGGATTAGACTCGTTATATATTATAGAAGGTTATTTTCCCTTAATTGTTGCTTGGAAAACAACTTCATGGAAACTTTGTTTTAAACTTCCTTAGATGTAGCATCTAGAACATGTATCCTTATTTGTTATGTTTACTTTTAATTCATGGAAATGGTTTATGGTTTAATAAGACCAATACCTTTATACATTTTTGAAATATTAAGAACTTTCATGCATGTCAAAAGAAGAATTGATAATATAATTTGTAAAAGGTTTGGTTTTATTAAAAGTAGTTGTAACTAATGTTTCTAGTGAGATAAAGGAAGGGATGCTTAATGAAGAAAAGTGAAAGGTAACATGTTGCAATGTGATTTAGAGCCATAAATGTGAAGACTAATGTCTAAAATAATGAAATGAAAGATTATACATAGAGAAATATAGTAATTTTGAAATGAATACCACCTGTATGACATGGGATTTCGGTTATGGTTTCTTGTCAAATTTAATTTTATAGACTATGGGGCCCATGCTAAGGGTCAAATACGAATACATGATGTATGTAAATGTTCCTTATACCTTAATGTTAATGTGCATATGGTCAGTTATGTAAATTACGGTGGGAAAATGTGCTAAAATAGAGTTTTGCATCCAAGACATTTATAGGATAGTAAGGAAAGGCCCAAGCAAGGCCATCAACAAAGGTAATTTCCTGCCCACATTTCCTCTCCCTAGAGATAGATGGTCTTAATAAGGGAAAAAGTTTGTCCAAGATGGGGAGAGGGCAAAAGCTTCAGGTGACCTTGCTAGTTTTGGAGCCTATTGGAGAAGGCCCAAAAGAGTGAGTTTTTGAGCTCTAAATTCTTCAGGACAGGAAACTTTTAGAGGAATATGATAGATGCGGCAAAGTGTAATTTTGTGTTAGACCAAGTTTGATCACTATTGGGGAATCATATTGGATGTGAAATTGGCTCATTCTAGTTGTGGAAACAAGTTCCCAATTATTGGGAGGAGAATTATTTTCCCCAGTATGGTTTTCATGGCAAACCAGGTAAGTGATGATTAAACTTTTTGTATGATTGTAAAAGAATTTCTTGTACATCCATAGAGGAAAGGATCCTAGAGCTCTGGGAGGAATTATTGGATGTGTAGCCCCTCTATTGTATTACTAGTATTGTGGATGTCTTTAGGAGGGGCTAAGACCATATGCACTTGGTGCAACTATGACTACTTTGATCATTTCGATGATTGGAGGGGTAGGTGCTCTCTAAGTACTTATAGAAGTATTGTGATTAAAATATCACTTGACATTGCATAAATTATTAATAGCTAATGCACTTCATTTGATTGAAAAAACTATGATTAAAAGTAATGTGATTATGATTAAGAGATACTAATTGCATTTGTGGGTCAAACCCTATAGGGTGCATGCAATGGAGGTTGTGAAATAATCTTAGGTGCTTGTTGTTGGGAAATTAAAACATGCTTAGAGTGCTTATCATAGTTGATAAACCACATGTAATTAAACTTAATGCGTAAACTGACCATGATTTCCAAGAGTAATTGGAAAGTAACATTACGTTGGTATAGAAACTTTGTTTTTTTTTGTTATAAAATTGAGCAATGGATAAATTATTGAACATAAAAATTGAATATTTTTTAAAGATGTAAATGCTTATGATTATAGATAAAGATAATATTGTTGTATTTAATGGTATTTCCTGGAAACAAAATCCTTCATTGGAAGTAGAAGGATACACTTTTCATTGTTCTAATATCAATGTAATGAGTATAAATTAGAGATGAACACCAAGGATGGAATTATATTTAAGGGGGGGAAATATATAATATCCCTAACGCCACTACAAATCAAAAGACATAATAAAGAATGAAATTTTTACTTGCGAATTTCATATTCAAAGTTAAATTTATTTATAATTCATTTGGGAAGAGAGCTAAATTAACAAATTAAATAAAATTAATTTCAAACAATGGTTGATGTTGAGAATCCGTTATGAATTATTTTGTAGCTAGTTGCATTCATTTCCTTTCCCTGTCGAATCAAAAAAAATAAAGAGGCATTTAATGAAATAAGATTTTTTTTTCATCTGCGTTGTGAAGTCATGGCTCGAAAGCAAATGTTAGAGTGCAATCCATTTTTATTCTTTTGTTTTCACCTCGTAACAGACTAGTAGTACCAAAATTCCACAACAAGAGTTATTTCATGGTGTAATCTCCCATTATTTTATGGGTGGGGCACAAGGGCAAAGGACAATTCTAAAGGAATATATATTCCTACAACTTGGTTCAGATGCTCCAAGTAACGAAGAACAACAATTCTACATAAGGATTTGCTGGTAAAATATATAATGGAGGAACAATAGAAGGATGGTGTTCTTGCATTGTTCGTCTTCAACTGTGTCAATAGATATTGGCAGGCAACGACCCCATGATGATGGAACTTGTACATGAGTGGTTTTTGCCAATTATTTATGATGGATGTCCACCTTGTAAGGAATACACTAAATAAAGTTGAAAGGAGAATATTGGAAATTATGACGAACAAGTGGACGTTTCATTGTATCTCAAGGGTTTGTTCCACTATCTTTGTGTTTCTTTACGTGCCAAGTAAGTTACTTACTCATTTGCAATGGTCATGCACAAATATGTGGCATGCAACTAAGTGTATTAAGCTCATTCTACCTTGTTTTGTCTAGATATCTATGGTTGTTACTATGTGACCTACTTTAGAGATTTTTATTTTTATTGTAAGTGCTAACCTTCTTCGAAAATTCTATGGATTCTCATGCCCATGGAAATAAGTTGTGGTGATTTTAATTTAATATTTTATTATTATAAATCACATAAAAATGTGCAATATTAGAAATATTAAAATTTAATAACGATGTTCTCACTTAGTTCGTTCATGGAAAAAGACACTTGTTGCCTTTTGATAACTGCTTTCTTTTAGAAATTAGATTGAGGTTCATAGATTGGTAAAATATACTCGGCCATTAATCTATAGATATTTCATTATTTATATTCTACTTTGAGCCTCATGGAAAATGTGTTTTGTTTATTATTCTTTATAGTGGGCATGTAGTTTGACCAACATTTTTGAGCCTATAGATAGTAGCTATTATTAATATTTTTGTTTATTTTTGTTTACACTTGAGTAACAATTGTAGGGAAATAATTCATTTTCCTCTCCAAGCATCAAGGTGTGGTAACTCATTTTTTTCATTCACTTTTTTCTTAAATGTTGGGTGCTAGTTGAGACTAATATATTTTTCGAAATGTTAAATGGATTTATTTTTAAGAATGAGGGGAATTGTCATTAGTTAGGGCTTTTTTTTTTTTAAGAAAATGAAAAATTAAATTGGGTTGATTTCTATTCTCTATCATTATTTATGTGTTCTTAACAACTGAGAGTAAAAATATAGATAACTATCCACCAAAATATAAGCAATTAATTTATAAATTCAACTTTTTATTGATGACTAACAATAAAATATTTTATTATTATTTATACCTATCCCTATTTATATTTCAAAAAGATTTATAATATTTTTATTGTCATAAAAGTTATAAATGAAAGTTTTATATATATAAAAAAAAGAAGAGAAAGAGTCCTATTTGAACAACATTTGTAATATTAAAACAGACCTAATATAATAATATATATACATTTTACATCGTTATGGTTAAAATAATTATAATTATATACATTTTAATTCCTGCAACTTCATACCTATCTCTATTTATACTTTCAAGCTCCTCTCGTTCTCTTCACCATCTCATCTTCACTTCTTTCCTTGTGGATTTTTTTCTGTTTTTCTTTGTGGTCCATATCAATGGCATCGAAGCTCGTACTAATGTTGGGCATTTGCATTTTCGCCCTCCTCCTGCTATCTCCCGTAACAGCCGTAGAAAACCCGCAGGCAACCTTGACGCAAGCAGGTAAAATACCACTGACTAACTTAGACATGGAATTTCATTATTTCTGGAATTTTTTTTTTTTTCCGTCTCGTCGATATCAATGGTTTGAAAGTTCATATTTGTGTAACAGCCACAGGTGATGTAGAAAAGCACAAGCCTCCTCACCACCCTCCTCCTCACAAGGTAAAATCAACAGAGGATGTAGAAAAGCACCGCCCTCCTCACCGCCCTCCTCCTCATCACCATGGATGTTGATAAAGCCAGACTTCATGACTGTTTATGTTGGCTTAGGAGTTAATAAAACGTAAAGCGAGACATCATAATTATTTTGACTACTAGTTTATTAATTATGTGAATGTTTTAATATTAATATTAATGTTTAATGGTGTGTTTCAGATATTTTTTTTGAATATTTCATTTTATCTATGATTCAAGAGTATCTTGGGAAAGAAAGTTATGTAAGATTACAAAATAGTATAAATTCTCATTATAAATTAAAGATATATTATTCATAATTTTAAAATTTATATTTTGTTTGATGTTAAAATATTTCTTATATATTTGATGTTTGAAATATTTTAGTTTAATTTTCTAAAGGATAATTTTATATTAAAAACTAAAATAATTACAGTTACAAAAAATATTAAAAATTATAAAGTAATATTTGTTTTCTATATATAAAAATTAATTGTTTAAAATATGATGTTAAAATATTTTTTTAATATTTCAATATTGAAATATTCTATTTTTAATTTAATTTTTTATATACAAATATATATGAAGTTGATGTTGAAATATATTTAAGTAATATATGTATTCATGTATTGTATTTCAAAGATAGGATTTTGTTTTCCAACTATTTTATCTCTCTACATGAAGTTTATATGAAATTATGTTACTATGGACATTGAAATATTTTATTTATAAGTAATACTTTTTTGTTATTAATATTTCTTTTTTAAACATGACATGTCAACTGTATGTTTAACATGGAATGAATTACAGATTCACTTCATAATGTGGTGCAAGATTGCACATGCAACCTCCATATTGACTAGTGGGGGAATTAAACATCTCCCTCATATTAAAAAAAAGGGGGAAAATATAGAACAAATTAGAAGTTCCCTAGAAGAGGTGTTTGCCAGAGGATGAGTGGGCAGGGGCAGGACCCTAACATGCATTAATATATAGGACAAGGATTGATGACCCTCCGGCATTATTTATCACTAGCCACCTTTGCTATGAGCACCTGTTGGAGATCACATCCAACAATTTTATTTTAAGCTACTAGGCCAAATGCTTGTTTCAAGTGAAGGGCGTGTTCATCCATGCCCTGTAATATTGAATATCCATGGCCACTAAATAGACCTCTTCTTATTGCACAAGCAATGACAAAATGTTACGTCAAAAGGTAATTTTTTTGTGTTTTTACTGCAACTGGATGTAACTATCAAATTAATTTTGTCTTACTCTTATACCTAGCAATAAAATTTTAGACTAATTGTCAAATGTTTCCTATTGTAGTGGTGTTCCCACTTCTCCACTAATGGGTTTTTATTATTGTTTTTTAAATCCGAGTCCATTTGTCCACAACACAACATTCATTTACGAGGATCCATGATTACCGTATATGTTTCAACAGGTTAGAGTGAATAAATTTCCAAGTTGAGTTTTCTTTTTGTATACATATATTTTAGTGGTTTTTTCCAATGTGCCTATCATATAAATTTTTTTCTTGAACTTAGTTTTTAGTTTCCTGTAGTTTCCTCCTTGACGTTCAAAAGTTCACATCAAACTACTCTTTTTTATCAACTCTCTCTTAGATATGTAGTTTTCTCTTAAATTTGACATTGGATTTCTACAATTCACTTGTTATTTTCCCTTACGCATCACACTGGGCTAATTATATTCGTGGGATGCATTGCAGGTATTTTCGCCCTCATGACCATTATAAGTATGTCTCCTAAGTGGAAAATACGCAACTACTAATCTCCGTTCTCACTGCAACAGGAAAATTCCCTCCTTGTTAAGTTTCCATACGATTTGTTGCCTGTTATGGATGTACACAGTCTCCATACTGGGTCTATCTCAATAGATCAATGTTTAATTTGGTGGTTCATGTAGACCCCTCCTTAAATTGTAGAGCTTGAACATAACTATTCTTCCAGTTGAAGGAGTGAACTTGGTTCACCACCGAATTGCAACATATAGTGTATTCTCCATTTATAATTTAAACCCTAAGAGTTATGTAAATGTTTGTTCTGTATTACATACTTTTAATATACTCCCCACTCACTTCCACTATTATTGTTATAAAATTATCGACTTTGTGTATGTTTTTCATCGTTCGCCATTTCTCCTTAAAATGGAGGTCACATATGACTATATATTAAATCTTAGTGTTTTGGTTTCAAATAAAATGGGAACTCTAAAGATCTTCATTGCTTGTATCAATTCCATGTACCATACTTTTCATGCCACACTATGTTTTTATTTACTAGTTTGGTTAGAGTGAATATTGTCATAGGTTGTCCATGATTATACTTTGTTTGATGTATATTTACTCGAAATTAAATTACTTATATGAGTATTGTATGTGATGTAAAATAAAGAAAATAGTTTAATACTATTTTGTCTAATATTACGTTTCTGCACATCTGGCTTTACTGCTAGTAGTTCACGGGTTCACAATTGTAATTTACCTGTTACCAGTAGTTACTCAAGTAAAAAATTGGCAAAATTATCTATGGTTATTATAATTTCAAGTTCCATATCCTTCTTAATACTTTTACTATTTCAATTTGATAATTTGTCACATGGGATCATCTAACCCTGCACAAACTTTTATGACATTTTTTTGGTGTGATTTATGTCTCTTATCAAAAGCCACTACCTTACTTACTCCATTAGTATGAAGATTTTCAGGTGGTACTATTCCTCGATTTTCTCTATATCAATATTTTTTTCTTTGATAATATGATCACTCAAATGTTTCCTATAAATCTTAAGTTTCATTTTATTTTTCGTATATGCATATTTCATTTGTGATTTAGAGATCAATCATTTTTATAGATGCTGATAATGCTATAACTTTTGCTTCCTTTTATGTTACTTACTTAATAATAATAATTCATTCTTAAAACTAGAGTTTATACAATCTTCTATGTTGTTCTTAGGATCGCTCGCTAATTTTTTTTCTTAAGAATTGACAGTTTTACATAGAGGAACTAGTTAAATTTCCTTCCCTTCTATCTTGAACACATTGTGATTTCTCATTAATTAATAAGCCTATGAGCTACTTTTCTCACTTTGCATAAAATTAGCATCCCAGAAATATATTTAAAGAAGCGTTGAAAGTAATTGAATACAAAAATTGATAAGATAATCATAATTTGCATCGAATTTACAGCTCTTTGGAGTTGGTTAACATAACTTCACCAAAAATAATCCTTCATGGATTTATATATTAATTTATACTGATTATCAGAGTTATATCATTCCTCAGCACATTATTTATCACAACATGATATATTTATCAAAATATTTTACAAGATTAACATCATGTTATCTATCATAGCATTGGATATTTATTAGAATATTTACAGGGTGAGCAAATATCATTTTCTATACCAATCCTTAAAATAGACTATATATTTAAATATATAACAAGATGCATCAAAATATTTTTTGAGTTATTCACATAGATAATTATGCACAAATTTCTTAGCCAAAATCATTGCAAAAATTAGACTTGATGAGCACACTAGCCACCCAACCATGAATTGTATCTCCAGTTCTCCCTCATCTAAGAGTACTTTCCAAATATATCAACAACCCGTATTGATCCTGTTAATAGAGGGTTTATACTTTTCATTCCACAATCAAATTTTCCTTCAGTGGCATCCCACTTTTGTGGTTCTTAAGTCCACTAGCATAAGGTTTTCCTTTAAAGCCTGCTTTCTTTTCCCACGACGTTTTATTATTATCCATGCTTAGCATCTTTCCCCAGCTTGGTGATTTAATGGATTTTCTCTCCTATCCATTAAATCTTATGTAGAATCATTGTCATGGAAGAGTTATCTCAATCTCATTTACTAATGAGATTTTTATTTCTATTTTCTTTGGTAAAAATCACATACTCAACTGTCTCATTCCCAAGTGCTTTCAATCCAATTATTTACTTGCTAATAAAACTATATATTTACATAAACATTTCAATGTACTCTATGGATTTTCTTTCCTCCAATCGCACTAACGTACATGAAAGAAAACAACACTACTACAAGAGAGGGGTACATTTCCCACCCCGCCCCCCAACCCCTTTAATTCTCACTATCCCCAATGTCTATTTCTTAGTTATTTCCCTCTGGAATAATGTTGGATAATTCTTCTGCATTTAATCTTCCTCCCATGTAGCCTCTTTAAGATTTAAATACTTCCATTTCACCTTAACCCAAATGATGCCTCGATTCCGCAGCGAGATCTATTTTAGGTCTAGGATACAAAGAGGCTCTTTTAAAAAGTCTCCTTCGCCTTCCACCTGTAGCATTTTCCAATGAATTATGTGAGAGTTATCATGTATATATTTCTTAAGTAAAGATATATGAAAAACATTATGATCTTTAAAAATCATCAACACATCTTAAATGTAGATGATTGAGATCAATGACAAAGGGGGAGATTGTTGGAGAATGTCTTGTCATTAATGTCAATGCTAGGGGAAGAATAATTGGTTCAAAGTAGAATACGTTGGAATAGTTCATGGTTGAGGGAGAAGATTTGGATGCATAACTAGATCAATTCATTTGAATCAAAATGAGAAGTATACAACGTGTTAGCATTGATGTCTATACGAGGTGTTGTAGTTAGAATTACCCAACCATAGAGAGTTTCGCTCCATGATCCTTTCTCAGGGATCACTAGACATACATGTGCAATATGTGTGCGATAAGTGTACAATGACCTTCCAAGCCAATCTCTATATAATTCAAACCCTAAAATAAATGAAATAGGGGGATGAAAGATCACACCTCTCAAACGAGAATCCAATAGTTTGTTAATGCAACTAGCTTAGGGTATACCTCAACTCTTAGTCTCCATTTTCCTACACATATGAAACCAAACAAAAACATCCAAAATCCTTCGTAGAATATCAGGTTAGCATGAAGATCATTAATAACATAGAATTAAAACAACATGAATAACATCTATACTATGTGTTGTCTCCCTGGAGAAAATTCCTGACTGGGACTGAACTAGTTCTAATGACATCCACAAAATTACTTAAAATTTTAAATAAATGGCCAGAGAGTGAGAGCATGAGAGTTGTAATAAATGCTATAATTCAAAAACGTAGCAGTCAAAACTAGAATGGCCAAACCATTGATAATTTAAAAGTTTAAATTTAAAATGGGTTGCAAGAAAGATGAACAGAGAACTTTTTTTTTATAGCTCATGCAATTAAGAATATGGGCATAAATTTTGAAAAATGAACGATGAAAAGGAAAAGAAATTAAGGACGAATTCTGAAAAAGAAGAGCACTTGTTAAGGGATGTAAATCTAAAAACGTTAGTACCAATGGGTAAATTCATAGTTTTAAATTTAAACAATCCCTATTGCATCGTACACTTAACTAGTAGAAGAAAAATAAAACATGAAACTTTAAATACAAGAGTACGATAAATAAAACATACTATAATGTTTCTCGAATCTTGGAATCAAACTGGTCATCACACGCCCTTCAACAAACCACTGGCTATTTTAAGAAAACCATAAACCAACTTCTGGGACTCCCCTCTAGTGGTTTTCGCAAAGTGGGGGAGAAAAACTAAGATCATTCCCTGTCGCTGATCTTTCAATTGATGGTTTTACAACTTGGCTTTCCTGGGGTCTCATCTCAAATAAACATTGGCTTGTCTGACCTCGTAGAATTTTGTTGTTTTGAGCATGAAATAATGTGAGTTTTCAAATATTTTTTCACCTACAAGATGCATAACAATTGTCTTTTTT
Source organism: Pinus taeda (assembly GCA_000404065.3). Lineage (NCBI taxonomy): Eukaryota > Viridiplantae > Streptophyta > Pinopsida > Pinales > Pinaceae > Pinus > Pinus taeda. The sequence continues at coordinate 14,474 of APFE030388142.1, read as the reverse complement.
TGGCCTGTATTCCATATGTGCTAGTCTATATGGTCAACATTTCCATTGTAATTATTATTTTTTCTACAAGAGTAGGCTTCATGTATGATTCATCCTCAAACACATCCAGCCCTACACAAAACATAGTATTTGCTTTTAAATAGTCCACGATATTTGCTTCATTAATCACTGGGCCTCAACTTGCATTTATGAGAATCACTTCCTTAGACATGATCGATGCCTTGTCTTTGTTAATCAAATGATAAATATTCTTTTCTAATACAGGATGAAGGTTTATCTGGTCAACTTCTCTCAGAAAATTGTCAATAATGGAACTCATTTTCCATGTAACTAGTGCTTCATCTTAGGACACAAAAAGAAAAGTTTCGATAATTTCTCGCATATTTTTCAAGTCAAGTGGACTGGTATAAATCATAATATATAGGGTTCATTCTAAAAACTTCCACAATCATTTAGACATACACAGAGTCAATTCTTCTAAATTAGATTTGTTAACTTCCTTATAACTAGCCTAGATCCATCTTAATTTTGCATCTATCAAGCGCCACGAGGGATTGAATCTCTCAAGGTGCAAACCTATTTTTTGAGTGAAAAACAGGAGGAAAGGTTTTCACCTTGAGATATTTGATCCCTCTCGGTGCTTGATAGACCTGGATTTAAGATGTGTCCAGGTTGGCTTCAGCCGTGTGCGGCCAAGGAAACTCTATCAAACATATGACTAATTTTATCAATTATATGTGAAAAACATCTAATATTGGTGAACCATTTTAAATATGTTTGAGGTTTATCTAGTCATTTTAATTTTAATTTTTCTTAGTGATAAATATTATCAATAACTTTAATGATGAAAATTGATGAAATAAAAATTTTCAATGCAAAGTGACAATGTAATAGTGTTGAATGATAGAAAATGTGAATAATAAAATTGTAGCCAATTACAAATTGTCTCCGTTGTGATCAATCTCAAACTATTTTCTTCTAATATTCTTATTGTCATGCTTGGTAGTTTTCTAATATTTTCATATTGATTATATGGAAAGGAAAGTTGAAGTTGTAAGCCATTTAAATATTTAGATTGAGTTGTTGCAGTAAACATCATACCTTATGTCTCTTTGCTCTCCAATATTTATAGATTGAATTACTATAACAGAAAAATCAATGTACATTGTCAATAATTTTTTTCACTTACACTGAAATCAATGCACTATTGATTCAATCACTTTAAAATTAATGTACCATCATACATCCAATTGCATCAAATGAGAAATCAACATATACAATCAAATCAATGCATCCAATGCAAGAAATAAAATAGTATTAGAAAACACCATGTAAACTAAAATCAATGCTTCTAATCCAAGTAACCAATTAGGATTAGAAATCAACATCTACATTAAAATAAATGGATCTATTGCAAATAAGAAAATAAGGTTAGAAACCAATATCTACATGGAAATCAATGCATCTAGTGGAAGCAATCAAATAGGATTAGAAATCACCATCTACACTAAAATCAATGAATTTAGTGCATGCAATCAAATATCATTATAAATCATCTACATTGAAATGAATGCACCTAGATCAAGCAACCAAATATAACTATAAATCAACATCTACATTGAAATTAATGCATCTAGTGAAATAAATCAGATAGGATTAAAAATCACCATCTACACCAAAATCAATGCATTTAGTGAAAGAAATCAATTAGGATTAGCGATCAACATCTACTTTATAATAAATGCATCTAGTACAAGTAAGAAAGTAATATTAGAAACCAACATCTATATTGAAATAAATGCATCTAATGGAAGCAATCAAATAGGATTAGAAATCACAATCTTCACTGAAATCAATGCATTTAGTGAATGCAATCAAATAGGATTAGAAATCATCTATATTGAAATCAATGCATTTACTGCAGGAAATCAAATAGGATTATAAATAAAAATCTACATTGAAATCAACGCATGTAGTGCAATAAATCAAATAGGATTAGAAATCGCCATCTACACTGCAATCAATGCATCTAGTGCAATAAATAAAATAGGATTAGAAATCACCATCTACACTGAAATCAATACATTTAGTGCAAGAAATCAAATAGGATTAGAAACAATATACATTGAAATTAATGCATCTAGTGCAAATAATCAAATATCATTATAAATAAACATCTAGATTGAAATCAATGCATCCAGTGCAAGTAATAAAATAGGATTAGAAATCACCATCTACACTAAAATAAATGTATGCAGTGCAAGAAATATTCTTCCCTCTCTCCCCGCTGCATCGATATCTATATTTCTCTCGGTCTATCCTTATGTGTTCTTTATCTCACCCCTCCAAACACACATGCTCTCTCACTCGATATCTATGAATATCTCTTTCCCTACCTCTCTCCACTCTTTCACATCCTCTCCCTCTCTCTCTACCTCTTCACCTTCCAACTTTGTTACTATATGCCTCTTTCTCTTCTCCCCCCTTCTCTACATCTCTCCTGCTTTGTCTCTTTATCTGAACATATCTCTCTTTTCACTCGCTCCCTCCCTTAGCTTCTCCCTCTCTATCTTTTTCTTCTTTCCTCCCTCTCTCCCCTTCCAGCTACATATCTCTATCCCTCCCTGTCTCTTATTGTCTTCCTCCCTCTCTCCTCCTCTCTCTCAATTCCTCTTTCTCACCCTCTCTCTCTCTCTCTCTCTCTCTCTCTCTTGCAATCCTCAATCTTGCCCCATTACTCTCTTCCTCTCTCTCAACTCCTCTATCTCATTCTTCTTCTAACTCCCTTTCTCTCCTGCCACCCTCTATCTTGCCCCCTCACTCCCTCTCTCTCCCTCTCTCTCTCTCTCTCTCTGACTTTTCCCTCCAATATTCTCTCTCCCCAATCACTCTCTCTCTCTCTCTCTCTCTAACTATGTTGCTATATCCATAACTTTATCCTTATCTCTCCTTATCTCCCCCCTTGTCTCCAACTCTTGATATATGTCTCTTTATCTCAACCCTAAACACACACTTCATCTCTATCTCTCCATGGTCACTTCGTCTCACTTCACTTCTCACTCTCTGCCTTTCTTCTTCCCTCCCTCTCTCTTTAGTTCTCACACTCTATGTCTTTCTTCTTACCTACATCTCTCCCCCTTTGTTAAATTGGAAACTAGGGCCAAACTCCATGTGGCTTAACTTATTTATGGCAGCTGAAATTTTTATTGGATCCCTCTCGTTGAGAGGTGTAGGGTAGATCTAAATATCATCCGATTCCAATAAGTATTTATGGAGATATGAATTTATTTTGATTATGGATTTATTATCAAGCCGACCAGCAACTTATGTAGTCTCAAGAAACCCAAACTTCATGTCTATTCAACTATCCACGCTTTTAGTATAAATAAGAGAGGATTTGGACTCATTAGATACACACACTTCATGTGATCTCCTTCTCACCACGTCTTGGGTTTTTGTTGAAAGAGAGATACACAAGAAGATGCGTTGAATAATGCCCTCGCGTATATGTGGATGATGCCCTAGCAATATGCATACACATATTCAATCCTGAATCATTCTTGAAGGAAAGTAAAGTGAAAGGATAAACGAGAGAAGGTAGCAGTAGTAATTTGAGAAGGTTTTTTCTGTCATACTAAGTTTGTTCTCTTAGGTGGCATTCTACTGTGATCTAGGGTTTCATGGGAATATTATTGGGTTGTAGATCTAATCTAGCCCCAGATTGGATGGATAGATGAATACCAAAGAGACCAAAGACATCTAAAGGCTAGAGGAGCCCTATCTCTCCCATTACGTGCATCCGCATACTGAAGAAAAGGGTTCTGTCTTCGCTGACCTATAATAGTCATCCATTTACCATCACAAAATTACAAATCGAGAGATTGTTATGTATGGGATGAGTCTTCATGAAGTGTGAGGATAGAAAAAGGCTAGAAGAGCCTATCTGAGATCATCGTTGCTGACTAGAATGGAACACTGTAATATATGCAATATATATATGTTGTCCACACAGTGATGTAAGCGGAAACTTCATGAATGTATGTGGATAAACAACAACAACTCAATAAATATACATGCGCACAACCCAGGTGGGTACATAGCTCAATGAATATATATACACACGCAGTCACTTAGGCAACATGCTGTCACTCAGGCAATATATATATACGCGCAGTCAATATATATACATGCACATCTTTCACACTCAGGCAATATATATATTGAAGACGGATTACTGTAGATGACAACATGATTGTGTAGTTTGAGACTGCATGGAGGATTTGGAATCTATAGCCTAGCTACTTTGCTAGGCTGCAAGCCATTGCAAACAGCTAAGTTTGATGACAGTGTTATAGTGTTGCAGCATGATGATGTACATGCAGCATAATGATGATAATGCACATTAGCCAGGAGCTAGATGATGTATGGGAAACATAGTATGTTCCAGCATGATGATGCACATGTAGCATAATGATGATGATGCACATTAGCCAAGAGCTACATGATGAATGGGCAGCATGATCATGGACAACATGATGCATGAACGTCATGATGTATGGGCAGCATAGTATGATGTAGCATGATGGTGCTACACGGTAAGGTGCAGCAAATGGACAAGGTGCAACACTATAATAGGTGAAGAAGTCACCTTAGAGAATCAGTTGAAGAAATATGTCTTCAATTGATCTCCATAGATATCGTAAGTCAAAGTATTGGCTTCTATTGTAAATGTACTCTCTCTCTCACTTTCTCTGCTGAACTTTGAAGAACATAAAAGAAAAATTGATCAAGGGTTTCCCCACATTATCGAGTTTGTCCCTAGCTACCGCCACATCTTGTGTCCTCTTGTCTTGGCATGTCTTATGCGATTTATATTTATTTTCTATCTGTAGTTTATCTTAATGCTGATGTGATTCATAACCATGAAAATTTAAATAAATTTCTCTAGCATAGAACATACCTAAAATTAACATGGCATCAGAGCTGAGGTGAAGACAATGCCCAAGCAAGAGTGAAAGAGAAATCACCAAAGACAGTTGGGACAAGATAGAAGGATCAATGGGTTATTCATAATTCATCTAGGGTGAAGTTGAAGCAGAGCATATTATGAGAATGGCGTAGCAGAACTTTTGATAGCCTACCTAAAGATCACTTCATTGAGAAGTTCGGATCTAAGGGTGGAAGGAAAGGTAGATGTCTTGGTTATGAGTTTAGCCCTTACGCGAAGGAGTGTCTGAATGGAAGAGATGCAAGTCATCAAGGACACATTTAACTCTTCAAGGAAATAAGGAACCCCAAGAATGGACGTCAAAGGTTTTAAGGTGGCATTCATCGATGGAAAGGTACGTGTTTGAAAATAGAATTTTCAAAGATGCTTTTGAGTTCAAGGATGTATTAAGTTACAGTAAGTCTACTGGGGACCACGTCCATTGACACATAGCATTGGAGGTCTGTGAGTCAGATGGTGACAAGTAAGCTTGAATTCAAAAAGAGCATGAAAGTACATGTGTGAGATGTACCGAATGAAAAGCTTGCAAGGCGACCATTCCTCTCATGTAGCAGGTCCACAAGTTTGAAACAACCCGTGGAGTTTGAGATTCATGAATGGGATATCATGTATAAAGGTGGAAGAAAGACCGAGTCTATGGCTTGAAGCAAAACACCCCAGGCATATTATGAGAGGACTCATAGCTGTTTGATGACGCTGAGGTTCACTAAGGAATGAAACCAATATACACCATTATTTACAAGTTTATTCACTCTAGTGGTTTCTCATAGGCCTAGTTTTTGAAATTATACTCTGATACCATTTGTCAGGTACCCAATTTTTGCCTATATTTGTTTTTTTTTTTAGTTACAATGTTTTACATGGATATTGTCTCCTTGTAACATGCACTGGCCTCTAATAATAATACATACATTTGAGTTTAGAACATAACATTCTATGAAATTTGGTAATCAATTGACCATCTCACTCCATATGTATATCCTTGATGTAGATATACTCATTGTTTTAGTATACTTTGTATAGATACTTCTAATGATAAAAATATTGTTACCCGATGAGGTAATTTTGGTATGTCCTTATCTAAATTGTACCTTGCTTAAGTTCTAAGGCATCTAATATGTATGACCACTTGGGGGTCTAGTTGAGCTTATATCCAACCTACATTGATATAGTCCATTCATTATTTCTAAGGGGTGCTCTATAGATTTTTACTGTGCTCATATGCTTACACTTGGTGATATGAGACTAGCACATGTCAAATGTCCATGTGATTAAAACATTCCATTAGTATTGGGCTCCATCTATCGCAATGATTTACATGATTTCAATCTAGGGTTGTGGTTTATCTACTCGAACCTTAACTCTTTCACCTCTCATTTCACTTTGTTTATTCATAAAACATTTTCATGAGGGTGAGAGGGTTTATGCACCTATATTGTAATTGTCATGCCCATTTGGCCGTTTTACGTAGTTGTACTCTTCTACTGTAGCATTTTCAGCTTGGAGACGGATAGGAATGACTAGAGAGTTCTTTATTTGGAGTCCTTCTACTCAAAATTTGTAATCATCCTCTTAATAAGCTTGTGGAATCAATGAGATTTATCTTACTTTCAAGTGTTACGCTACGTTTACTTCACTAAGGTACCCATCAGGTGATGAAATTGACTATAATATGGATGGCTTGGGTTCAACACAGATGTTTTATTTATTCCCATCTCCCTTAGAGGTACCACGGTCATTCATTAGAATTTCTCGCCCTTTTTTTACCTAGTTGGTTATGGAATACCCTGGAGTTCTGCTTCCTAATCTCTTTCTTTCCTCATTTTCTTTGTCATAGAGTTATAGCATGTGTTGTTGTGTGATTGTTGTGTTGTATGCATAGGTAACTTAAAATGGGTTTAGCATAATTAGTGTGTTATTTTTGTTTATTTCGAGTAGTAACATTGCTAGGTCCCTATACTACTAGTGTAGCACCTTATTTTTATTTTTTGCATAGCCCCATCTTTTTTTGTTTTGCCCATGTAGTCCCCATATTGCTATTATTGTGCCCCATCAAAGTCGACTATCGTTATTATTGTGCAAATTATTATTGTTACGTAGGTTTTGATTATATTGTGACCCCTTAGACTCATATATATAGAAAGGAGGTATTTTAATTTGTATCATCCGAGAATTTTTCATTTATGTAATGTGAAGGATGTTTTCCCCTCAAGGAGGATAGATTCTTATTCGTAGATCTATCATTTTCTGAGCTGGATGCATAACATTTGGTATGAGAGCTTTGGTTTCAAGGGTTTCACTATTGCAAACAGGTCATCGTGGAACTTTTTCTATAACTACTTTTCTACAAAGTTTCAAAAGCTGAAAGTGTTACCACAAGGAGCTGAAATCGTGATGAAATGTGTGTAAACATTTCAGCTATTTATTTTCTATAGTTTGAGAGATATGATCCACATAAGTTAGGGTTTTTGCATGCTCCAAAATTTCATATCACATAGGTGGCCTTGATAAAATAATCATATTGTCCTCTACGAGTACTGGATTTGAATTTTGTAAAACATTTCCACAATTGAACATATTGTAGTATCTTGTGTATCATTTTCAGTGCCGAATGTAAAAACAATGGCACGTGGAACTCTGTACAAGTTCATTGTACTGAATGAGTCCATAATCAGGCCATCAATGGAGATTGGACATAACTTTACCTTGAAGAATCAAAATTTAGTTTGACTTGTGGCACTAGAAAGAAGACATAGAGGGATACCATAAGACCTTATTTCAAACCTTGAAGATCCAAATTTATAGAGATACAAAAAATTCAATACTGAGCTCCTACAAAGCAAGAAAAAAGTGTGTATTGTTTTAAAATTTGGATAAGTTTTGTTTGAAAGATCAGTTTGAAGTTATCCAAGTGGCATATTCAAGCATAAATATCATTGTTTTATTCCAAAATGACTCAAAGTAAGAAAAATGAAACACCTAGTAAGGAACCATAAATGGAAACAAAGAAGTCCACCACTCAAAACTATAGATATGGAAGTGTTGCTTCTTCTATCCTTCCAACACCTACAAGGTTGACACCACAGTAATTGGAAGAAAAAAGTGAAAAAGGGCTTTGTTATAGTTATGATAGAAATTAAACTAAAGGTCATAAGTGTGCTGAGAAGAAATTATTTTACGTAGACTACGAAGAGGAAGAAGAAACGGAACAAGAAACATCAAGAGAAGAGCATATACACCAGGAACCAACCCCAAAGAATGAATAAATGAATCCGAGCATATCTTGTACTGCATTGGAAAGAATTACTACTCCCCAAACTCTCAAGATAGAAGGACATATCAAGAATAAAAAGGTGATAATGTTGATTGATTCAGGTAGTAACCATAATTTTATTCATTGTAAGATAGCCAAGGAATTGAATTGCTTCCTATATCCAACAATAGAGTGTCAAGTGATGGTTGCAAATGGAGGAACTATAAATTGTTCTGGAAAATTCCATAATATTAGGCTAACCATCGGGGAATATGTATTGAATAGTCTAATTATCTCCATTCCAATCGGCGGCATTGATGTTGTACTACGAGTCCAATGGCTACAATATTTGGGTACGATAGATTTTAATTTTCAAAAACGTTTGTTTAAATATGTTTGGGAAGGAAAGGAAGTTGAATTAATGGGTATCATAGCGAAACTAGGAAAGCTAATCAGCTGTAATGGCATGAAAATGCATATAAATTAAGAAAAACAAGGCGTAATTGCACAATTTTTCCCCTTAGAGATTCAAAAATCGAGATCATCTACTTCTATAGATCTCTAAAAAGACTTGCATAATCATTCCAAGGTATTTGAGATTCCCAAAGGCCTCCCACCTATTCTAGATCATGATCATGCTATTTATTTGATTCCATGAAGTGTTCCTCTAAACATCAACCCTTACAAATATCCCTATTCCCAAAAGAGTGAAATTGAATGTATGGCTGCAGAAATGTTAGAGGTCGGTATAATTAAACCTACTCAAAGTTTTTTCTTTACTTGAGTAGTATTGGTGCATAAGAATGATGGATCGTGGCACATGTTTCTGGATTGTAGGGAGCTCAACAAGTTCATTATTAAAGATAAATTTCCCATTCCTCACATTGATGAATTGTTGGATCAATTACATGGAGCAATTGACTTCACCAAGTTTGACCTTTATTTAGGATATCATCAAATTAAAATGAATACTGGAGATATTCTCAAAACAATATTTAGAATTCAAGATGGTCATTATGAATTTTTGGTCATGCCTTTTGTCCTTACCAATCCACCTTCTATATTTCAAGGTTTAATGAATTCCATTTTCGAAACCTTGTTTAGAATTTGTTTTTTAGTATTTCTTGATAATATACTAATGTACAATGAGTCTTGGAAGGATCATGTCGAACATTTTGATAGGGTGCTCAAATTATTGGAGGAGAAATAATTATATGAAAATATTTCCAAATGTTTCTTTAGAATATAGGAAGTGGAAAATCCCCAAAACCATAAAGCACATTTGAGGATTTTTTGAGTTGAGAGCATATTATCACAAGTTTTCTAATAATTGTGGGAGAATAGAAGCATCTCTAACAACATTAATAAAGAAAGATGCATTTTCTTCGACTCCAAAAGAAAATAAGGCATTTGAGCATCTTAAAGAGGTTATGTGCCAAGCACCGGTCTTAGCTATGCCCGACTTCACAAAAACTTTTATTGTGGAATGTGATGCCTCAAGAAATGGAATTGATGTTGTTTTATGAAAGATGGAAGACCCATTTATTTTGAAAGCCATTTAGTCAAAGGAAAATATTTACACAAACATGTTTATGAGAAGTAAATGTTGGCAATACTACATGCACTAAAGAAACCACAACCTTACATAATGGGAAGACACTTCAAGGTAAAAATAAATCATGATAGTCATAAATACTTTTTCGAACAAATATTATCCTTAGAAGAGAAGAAAACATGGGTCACAAAGGCTATTAGGTCCCTACACTACTAGTGTAACCCCTTATTATTATTAGTGGAACCCCCTTATTATATTTTTGTGCCGATTTAGTTCCCATATTGTTATTATTGTGCCCCATAGAAGTCCAATATTGTTATTGGTGTGCCCTTACATTATTATTGTTATGTCATCTCTGATTATATTATGATCCCTTAGACTCCTATATATAGAAAGTAGGTCTTGTCATTTGTATCATACAAAAATTGTTCATTTTTGTAATGTAAAGGAGGTTGCTCCCTCGAAGAGACTAATTTCTAAGGCGTTGATCTTTTTCTATATCTTTTTTGTGAGTTGGTTTCGTAACATTTGGTAGGAGAGATTTGGATTCTAGGGTTTCACTGCTACGTCATCGTGGAATTTTCGCTACGAAGTTTCAGAACCTAAAAAAAACTCATTTGAGAAACAATCTTTACGAACGTTGGGTCCAAATTTCAGATATTTTCTCGCTATATTTATGGAGATATGATCTAAGGATGTTAGGGTTTTTACAAACTCCAAAATTCCATATCAAATAGATCAACGTGGAAGTTTTGCTATAATTTTCTTTCTACAATGGTTCAGACTCTCAAATTAAAACCCATTTGAGCTGAAATCGTGGTGCAATGTGGGTCTGAATTTTAGAGCTTGTTTTGCTATCCAGTAAATTGGATACTATAGATGGAGCAATATTTTTATCTACATGATATACGACTGTTACAAAATGTACATATTGCATATTTATATTTAGAACCAAATCAATTTGTATGGTATAGAGTGTCTTTTTTCTCGTAAATCACTTGTCACCTGGCCAATTTTCATGGAGGAATGTATAGCATATTATGAGGATACAAAGAGAAACACCTTCTTTAGATAGTTGATAAATCTCAAACAGAAGGGTTCAATGGAAGAGCACATTGAGGACTTCCAAAAATTGAATATAAGGGTAAATGATATTCTAGAGAAGCAAAGGATTGATGCCTTCATAGGGACTTTAAAGGATAACATTCAACATGAGGCTCGTCTTTGGGAACCTGATTCATTAGAGAAGGCATTCAGGTTGGCAAGAAAAATTGAAAGTAGAATTATGGAAACAAGGAATCCTACCACTCACAACTATAAATATGGATGTGTGTTTGCTCCTAGCCTTCCACAACCTACAAGGTTTACACCGAAAAAATTGGAAGAAAAAATAGAAGAAGGGCTTTGTTACAATTGTGATAGCAAATACACTAAAGGTCATAAGTGTGTTGAGAAGAAATTATTTTACATACATTGTGAAGTGGAGGAAGAAAAGGATTAAGAAATGTCAAAAGAAGAGGATATACACTAGGAACCAACCCCAGAGAAGGAAGAAATGAATCCAAACATATCTTCTAAAGCATTGGTAAGAATTACCAATCCTTAAACTCTCAAGATAGAAGGACATATCAAGAAGAAAAATGTTCAAGAAGTGAAAGATGACATTGAGCATTAAGAAATGAGTCCAAAAATATCTTGTAATGCATTGGCAGAAATTACCACTACTCAAACTCTCAAGATAAAAGGACATATCAAGAAGAAAAAGGTTCAAACAGTGAAATATGACATCGAGCATCAACAACAATTTCTCGAACTTTTAAAAGATAACACCACTTTGGTGCATAAACAATCCCTACTGCATCGTACACTTAACTAGTAGAAGAAAAATAAAACATGAAACTTTAAATACAAGAGGACAAGAAATAAAACATACTGTAATGTTTCTCGAATCTTAGAATCAAACAGGCTTTTTATTGCTAAGTCTGTGAACCCGTGACTTTATTATGAGGTTTTTGATCGACATTAATGTTGTGTGACACTTTTGACAAAACATACAGAGGCATTTTTAATTTTTGTAATTAACATATAATAACATTATTAAGGCCATCATGGAAGTGATGCAAGCTCTAGGTGGTCATCACACGCCCGTCAACAAACCAGTGGCTATTTTAAGAAAACAATAAACCACCTTCTGGGACTCCCCTCTAGTGGTTTTGGCAAAGTGGGTGAGAAAAACCAAGATTATTCCCTATCTCTGATCTTTCAATTAATGGTTTTACAACTTGGCCTTCCTGGGATCTCATCTCAAATAAACATTGACTTGTCTGACCTCCTAGAATTTTGTTGTTTTGAGCATGAAATAATGTGATTTGTCAATTATTGTTTCACCTACAAGATGTATAGCAATGGACTTTTTTTGGCCTGTATGCCAGATGTGCTAGTCTATATGGTCAACATATCCATCGTAATTATTATTTTTTCTACAAGACCAGGCTTCATGTATGATTCATCCTCAAACACATCTAGCCCTACACGAAACATAGTATTTTCTTTCAAATAGTCCACGATATTTGCTTCCTTAATCACTGGGCCTCAACTTGCATTTACGAGAATCACTTCCTTAGACATGATCGATGACTTGTCTTTGTTAATCAAATGATAAATAGTCTTTTCTAACACATGATGAAGGTTTATCTGGTCAACGTCTCTCAAAAAATTGTCAATAATGGAGCTCATTTTTCATGTAACTGGTGCTTCATCTTAGGACACAAAAAAAAAACTTTCGATAATTTGTTGTAAATTTTTCAAGTCAAGTGGATTGGTATAAATCATAATATATGGGGTTCATTCTAGAAACTCCATAATCATTTAGACATACACAGAGTCAATTCTTCTAAATTAGATTTGTTAAATTCATTATAACCAGCCTAGATCCATCTTAATTTTGGATCTATCAAGCGCCAAAAGCGATTGAATCTCTCAAGGTGAAAACCTATTTTTTGAGTGAAAAACATGAGGAAAGGTTTGCACCTTGAGATATTTGATCACTCTCAGTGCTTGATAGATCTGGAGTTAAGATGTGTCTAGGCTGGTTTCAGTCGTCTGCGGCCAAGGAAAATCTATCAAACATATGATTAATTTTATCAATAATATGTGAAAAACATCTAATATTGGTAAACCATCTTAAATATGTTTGAGATTTATCTAGTCATTTTAATTTTAATTTGTGTTAGTGATAAATATTATCAATAAATTTAATGACGAAAATTGATGAAATAAAAATTTTGAATGCAATGTGACAATGTAATAGTGTTGAATGATTAAAATGTGAATAATAAAATTGTATCCAATTACAAATAGTGTTCATTGTGATCAATCTCAAACTATTTCCTTCTAATATTCTTATTGTCATGCTTGTTAGTTTTCTGATATTTTCATATCGATTATATGGAAAGGAAAGTTGAAATTGTAAGCCCTTTAAATATTTAGATCGAGTTCTTGCGGTAAACGTCATACCTTATCTCTCTTTGCTCTCCAATATTTATAGGTTGAATTACTATAACAGAAAAATCAATGTACATTGTCAATAATTTTTTGCACTTTATTGAAATCAATGCACTATTGATTCAATCACTTTAAACTTAATGTACCATCATACTTCCAATTGCATCAAATGAGAAATCAACATATGCAATCAAATCAATGCATCTAATGCAAGAAATAAGATAGTATCAGAAAACACCATGTAAACTAAAATCAATGCATCTAATCCAAGTAACCAATTAGGATAGGAAATTAACATCTACATTCAAAATCAATGAATCTAGTGAAAATAAGGAAATAAGGTTAGAAACCAATATCTACATGGAAATCAATGCATCTAGTGGAAGCAATCAAACAGGAATAGAAATCACCATCTACACTAAAATCAATGAATTTAGTGCATGCAATCAAATATGATTAGAAATCATCTACATTGAAATCAATGCACCTAGAGCAAGCAATCAAATATAATTATAAATCAACATCTACATTGAAATTAATGCATCGAGTGCAATAAATCAAATAGGATTAAAAATCACCATCTACACCAAAATCAATGCATTTAGTGAAAGAAATCAATTAGGATTAGTGATCAACATCTACATTAAAATCAATGCATCTAGTACAAGTAAGAAACTAATATTAGAAACCAACATCTACATTGAAATAAATACACTAATGGAAGCAATCAAATAGGATTAGAAATCACAATCTTCACTGGAATCAATGCATTTAGTGCATGCAATCAAATAGGATTAGGAATCATCTATATTGAAATCAATGCATTTAGTGTAGGAAATCAAATAGGATTAGAAATAAACATCTACATTCAAATCAATGCATCTAGTGCAATAAATCAAATAGGATTAGAAATCACCATCTACACTGAAATCAATGCATCTAGTGCAATAAATAAAATAGGGTTAGAAATCACCATCTACACTGAAATCAATACATTTACTGCAAGAAATCAAATAGGATAAAAAATAATCTACATTGAAATTAATGGTTCTAGTGCAAATAATCAAATATCATTAGAAATCAACATCTACACTAAAATCAATGCATCTAGTGCAAGTAATAAAATAGGATTAGAAATCACCATCTACACTAAA
>APFE030388132.1:139477-160635 GCA_000404065.3 Pinus taeda | reverse complement strand
CACGTCAAAAATACTGGTGTATTGATTTGAGATCTGGTTGTGAGCGGTGTCCTTTTGGTGTTCTTTCTGAGGAACTTACCCTGTAAATTCCTACATCATACACATGTGCAACATATATAAGACATCAATCTTTCTTTTATTTCTTTGGAGAATACAAATTTCAACTTGTTATTACATTATTTCCCTACAAGCTTCTACTAGTAGGTTTATTAACTTCTACTAAAAAGAACTTTTATCCCTACTCGTTTATCAGTTTCCATTGAAAGGGACTGTTTCCCCTGATCATTTATCAGCCACTATTGAGAGGGACTCTTGACCCTGATTGTTTATCATCCACTATTGAAAGGGACACTTGCACCTGCTTTTTTATTAACCACTTTTGAAAGGAAATATTGCCCTTGGAATTCAAGCCACCATTTTCTAACCATGTTGATTCATATTTCATCCATTTTCAAAGTCAAATCCCCAAGTTATTTTCATAACAAAAAAAGAATATCTCACCTCAACTACTCACCACAAATACCATTAAAACACCTTCAAAAATTCTCTAATTACTGATCGAAACTTTTATGCATACCAACAACATTAATCCTTAGCTATTAAATCCATCTTTGCTAAATACACCAAAAAACCATTCCCCAATTCATTCTATGTCGCCTTAAACACCTTTAGGACACCAAAATTGGTCTCTGATTCACCCTTGATGCATAACAACACTATGCATCTAGTTACACCAACATATTTCCACACATGCTCACAACCAACATGACTAGACAAATAATTACTAATCTTGCAAATTCAATTATGCTTATAAAGATTTTTCGATTGATATTTTTGGTTAATGAACTTTAGTTCTCTTGCACTTGATTGCTTGCATTAATCTTGTACTTTTTCATTTATACTACTTTTGTTAATTCATTTGAATGTGGTATTCAATTATTTAATCATTTCTTAGCTATCTCTACAAGAAACTCTTAGTTTAATTGTCAATTTTTGCAATTCTAGAATTTTATCACGATTTAGTAGTGCTCCTTCTAATTCTAGTGCTTTTCCAAATTTAGTTGTTCATTAAAATTTGTCTCCAGATATGTCCATGGTTCCATTGGAAATCCAACTTATTCATGCTTGTTTATGCCAATTTTATAGTGCTACGCCTTATATAGCATAAATGCCAAATTCCAAGATGTCGATTCATTCATGCACCCAGAGGCCTTAACATTTCTTAAGTCCTCCGCTAGGCCCATTATGCGTTTTTCTAGCCCTAGAGGGATTAACCATTGCTTTCAACTCAATCATACAAAAGGCCATGGACTAAAGCACTTGACAAACACACATTATAACTTTGTCGAGCCTTTTTATGCTATAGCCTTGAAGGCTTAACTTCTTTTGCATTTGTTTGTGCCTTTGGTCTTCATGCCACAACAAAACCTTGTCTTGGCATTTTAGCTTGGCCCCCAACTTTATTTCCTCTATGCTCTATTCCAATTGGTCGTTAGTTGTTGTGTTGTCTTCCGCCTTTAGTTGGAGCCATCTTATCCTACAAGCACTCCTTTTTTGTTCCTTCTATTTCCTTCTAGAGTAATGCTTCCCAGGCTTAAGTGTTCAATGCGAGGTTTCCCTATGCCTTCTTCCATTGTTCCTCCATTTTCTTGCAACTACCACCATATCCCACCTATATTGGTGCCTTGCTAGCCCAACATTCCTCCTTTGTACAAATTCGAAACCTTTTGGATCTAGGGGACCAAGCTGATGTGTCTTATGGGAACAACCACCTATGCTTGTGGACCAATTACATGCCCATTGGGGTGAGTTTTCCTTGACAACTACCATGTATGACCAGGGCCTAGTTAATCCAGAGCACTTCTTCTATGCTAATTTTCAAACCTTCTGGACAAGCCCTTCCAAGTTGTTGTCATGATGACGTCACCAATGTCACATGGTGCCATTTGAGTGGTGACACATGTCAATTAGATTTGGCCCACTAGGTCACCCAAAATTTTTTAATTTGATTGCCATGTGTCCCTCTTGTACGTCATGTTGACATTATCACCAACCAATAAAATACTTCCACATTTCCTACCTAAGAGGAGAGAGAAAGAGGTCCATACCTTTGTGTCTTACATTAATTTCCTTTGTAAAATATAAATATCCCAACCTTTTCCACTGTTGTGATTTCCAAGACTTCTTGATTATATGTCATCCCAACCTTACTCCTTAGTGCACACCTTTTGAACTTTCAGGCTAGCCTTCCGAGATTAAGCTTTCCCGTAGTGACGTCAGCTTTGAACTCTACCAATGAAATGAACCTACATCTATTGACTCCTCCAATAGTTACGTCATCCTGGGCTTCCTTTCTACACTCATCTTTAATTCCTTTCGGGCTACTTCTACTAGGATGATGTGTTATAGGGGCTCCACCTCTAGTCAATATAAACACTTTACACTACATTATTGTCTTACCATCCTGTCTTGGGTTTATGTCATCCCACTCTTATGTTCATGTTTACATCCTTTTGGGGTACACTCGCTGAGAATAGTTGTGCAGTGTGGGTCCACTACGGGGTAATTAAAACTATTTATGTTGCTTGTGCTTTTAGCCATGTTTTCCTAGTCCTTTGGATATCCACTAATTAGATCTGCTACCTGCTCCACTACATTTGGAAATACCACCAAAGTAACTTGCTCCAAAGGGTCTTTCACCAAATTAGCTCTGCAACTTTGACTTTTGGGGTTCCTGACTTTGACCAGCAATGGGTTACGATCCATGAGGCCATTTTCGAACTTCTATATACCACTGGAAATGTCTTCCAGATCTCTACCCATATGAGTGGCGTCCAATGACATACTAGGTGATATGTTATTTAATAAATGGCTCCAAACTCTCTGCACCTTAACAAATTAGTTCCACCACTATTTTTCACTAATCTAATTGGAATCATTTTAGCTTTGCCACACTTTTTCCATACATGTGTTGATCTTCCTTCTTCTTGCAATATTCTATATTTTTCCATTTTATTACCTTTGATCGTGACAATCATGTCAATACTTGAAATTAATTACCTGTCATCAATGAACACCTCTTTGATAACATATTATTACAATCTCCCATCGTCCTCTTTGCTTTTGTCTTCATCCTCGTCACCTTTTCCATCAGCGACAACACATTTCTAACAAATTGTTCTCAACAAACTGAATCTCTCCAGTTGGAAATCATGGATATAAATTGGAGGTTCCACCAACAAATGTCAACTTCCATTTACCTCCTAGAAGTAATACAAGATCTAAAGGAAAAAATAGCTTTCTAAGAGGATGAGATAGATGCTCTCTATCAACATATGGAAGAGCTAACAATGCAACTCTCTACCAATGAAAATTACAATTTGAATTGTAGTGCTTCCAACCAGCATATTGGCAGATCCCTGTCTGATCTCAACTAACCTTCTAATTATGTTTTCCCTCCACTTCTCTGATGTACTCTCATAATAAATGTTTTCTGTTACTTAGTCAGTTTTGCAAGATTTACATGTGTTTCCTTATAATAATAATCAATTTTCATATAAACTTTATGTATTTTCAACAAACTCGCCCCTAAAAAGCACACTTCCATATAAATAAATATAATCAATTTTCCAAATAATTATTACATCTACACACAAACTTTAATAAAATAATATACTTTTTTATTAAAAAATATTATTCATTCTTATAAATTAAATATATTACAAAAATTAAAATTATAATAAATTTTTAAACTAAAAAAATATTTATAAAAATAAATGAATTATATTTAAAAATTTTAAAATAATTAATACTTAATAATAAAATCATTTCATTTTTCTTGTATTAAGAATTTTACAAATACTCTTATTTCAAAATATTTTTAATTTAACGAAATAAATAATACTCATCTTTACAATATTCCCGTATTCCTTTTAGTGAACGTTACAATCCTATCACAATTCGTTTAAAAATAATCATGTTATCTAGTAATATTTACCTTACTATATTGCTTTATTTAATCTCATAATCCTACGATAAGTTATTAAAATATAATTATATTGATCCTTATTATCCTATATTCCTTTATTTAGTCTCATTTTCAGAAAAAAAAAGCGAGATATATTATATTGAGATTATATAAATACAGATGAGTGTATGTATCTTGCATATCCTGTATACACATATATATGTAATGCATGAAATCTATATGTCAGTCATTACATTTAAAAGTCTGATATCTGTCATGTATGAAAAAATAAAAAAAAACCCTGAATATATCAGGAATATGGCAATAGAGTTGGAGTTCAAAGAAAATAGTGTGAATCAAAAAGAACCGTATATCATATGCCAATCTGTCATGATATTGTCTATAATGCATGATAGCCACGAGGCTGAGTCATTAAATATATATGGGTTCCTCCATTTCCATACAGATCCGCTGTAATCCAATGATTAAAATATAATCATATTATAAGATATATAAGATATATATTCAGATATTATATTATTCTGTATATGTTTACCTATAAATAAAAACAAATGTTGGGAAGAGATGTAGTGAATTATAACCTCCATTTTTATTTCCCTCACTTTTTGAACTAATAATTGACGTTTATCATAAAAAGAGAAAGCGGTAGTGATTAACCTCATTTTTATCTTAAATATTGAAAAATAAACAGCAGTTTCAGATTTTTTTTTAATTATTATTATCTTATATTTATATAAATATGAATAACAATAATGATATTTAATTTGCTAATAACAATGTTTATCAAAAGCAAATCAAGTTAAATATTTTTACAATATCATTTGTATAGTCATCATATTTGAGTGAAAATATCTTATGGGTTATATTTTAAAAATAAATATATTAATATTATGTTAATGTTTTATTTCTAAATTTTTTAAATAATTAATTTTAGAATATTTTTACTAAAATTTATCATAAATTTAGGAATATCCTTTATTCAATAATTATTTCTAGATTAATGAAAATTATTCTCTATAAACTATCATAACCATGACATTCATTTATATCTCTATTATATAATATAATATAAAATAACGATTAAAACATATATTATTGGTTAGTTCGATCACAACTTTCCCTTATTAATAATTTCATTGTCATTTTGGGATGATCTTATAATAATATAAATATGTGGATTTTAATATTTATTAATATTATTAATTTGATTTTTAAATTGTATGCGTTAATATCACCATTTTAACTTAAGTTTTGAAATTGTCGTTCATCAAGGAATTTTAGTTATGGAGAAATCAAATTATCATACACGAGGCAAGCCTAGTAGCAAGGAAACAGATTTGCAAATTTACGAAGTATTATATGAAATTTACCAAGACAATTTTCTTCTCGGTTGGTAATTTTAATTAGATAATTTTTACACCTTTATATCATACATGCTATAAGAAGAAATTTCGGCGTATATCACATTCAAAAAATCATTGTCTCACACATTTCGAACCAACCAGTGTGGTTCATCGTAAGGACAAGTTGGAAATCAGATCTATCTTTGCCAGTTAAATACTTCGAGAAAGCCTCCAACAGTTAACTAGGATAACGTCTAAATTTGACTAGAGACCAGGGTCAAACAAACCATTTATAAATACACTGTAAGGGACCTTATCTATAAATTAAAAGCATAAAGTAAATTTAATTAAATTGGTAGTTTAATAAATAGTTAAAAGTATTAACTATTTAATTATATAAATAGAAAATTATACATATTATTAAATTATAAAATTTTTATTTTAATTAAGTTTAAAGTTAGGAAAAAAATATTATAAATAAATAAATAAATAAATAAATAAATAAAATTAATTCAATAAATAAAATAAAAATAACTCATAAATATATTCGAATAATATTCAGTAAGTAAAAAATAAAATAAAAAATAATCATATATATATATAATATATATATAATATATATATATATATATATATATATATAATCATATATATATATATATATATATATATTGAAGTAAAAATTACTTAAAAAAAAATAATAAATAATGGGGGGCTATTTAATAAAATAAAGAATAATAGAAAAGATTTTATTTATTAATATCTATCAGGAAAAAATAAAAATAAAGAGTGACACAAAATTAAAAAGGAGAGAAGGTCAGGAAAATGACCAAAAGAAAACCACAGAGCAAGAAGGGGAAACCCTAGGAGGAAGGAAAAGACAAGGCTCGAAAGCTCGAAAAGGAAAAAACGGGGAGAAAAGAAAAAGAAAGACTAGGAAAAAAGGGTAGGGATCCAACAATTACTGATCTTCCAGCCATCATCTCTATTGAGATTGTTAGGCCTTCTTTCAATTTCAATAGCTTCTCTGAATTTATGATGGTGGAACTGAGCAACTTTGGTAATAACCTTGGCCTCCTTTATACAAACATGATGTTTGGTCTTCTCAGCGTGTTCTGCTAACGTTGAAGACTTGGTTCTCCCATGTCTTAGGTCAGCTGCATGTTCGTTGATCCTCTAATGGATGGAGCGCCCTGTTTCCCTGATATAGGGGGTCCCACATGAACAAGGGATCAAGTAGACACCCTTCATGTCCTTAGGGTCAACGGGATCTTTCACCGATCGAAGGGATTTACGAATGGTGTTGAGAGGCCTAAAGGTTGAGGGAATATCATACCTCTTAAGGATTCGAGCAATCTTGTCTGTGGTTGCGTGGACATAGGGAAGATGGACACCTAGTCGGCGCTCTTTAGATTCTTTTTTAATTAATGAATTTTTAGAGGCTTTTAGGAAAGCCTTCTGACCTAGGCGCCTGCTATAGCCATTCTCCACAAAGACATTAAGGAGATGGGATCCCTCCTTATCGAAGCTCTCATTATCAGAAATCCTAAGGGCACGAGTAGCGAGGGTGTTAAGAACACCCATCATTTGAGCAGGGAAATGATGGGAATCGGCATGAAGATACTGTTCAGTATGTGTTTTCTTCCGAAACACTGAGTGGGAGAGAGAGCCATCCTTATTCTTAGATATAAGAATATCCAGGAAAGGGAGGCAACCATTGACCTCTTTTTCCATGGTGAACTTAATGGCAAAGGACTGAGAGTTGAGGTGATTGAAGAAGAGATTCAGCTCCTCTTGGCCATGGGACCAGATGACATTAGTGTCATCTACATACCTTTTCCACAACTTAGGAAGGAGATGAGCTGAGGCTAAAGCTTTGGCTTTGAATTCTTCCATAAAAAGATTCACAACAATGTGGGACCCCCTATATCAGGGAAACAAGGTGCTTCATCCATCAGAGGATCAGCGAACATGCAGCTGACCTAAGACATGGGAGAACCAAGTCTTCAGTGTTAGCAGAACTTGCTGAGAAGACCAAGCATCATGTTTGTATAGAGGAGGCCAAGGTTATTACCAAAGTTGCTCAGTTCCATCATCGTAAATTCAGAGAAGCTATTGAAATCGAAAGAAGGCCTAACAATCACAATAGAGATGATGGCTGGAAGATCAGTAACTGTTGGATCCCTACCCTTTCTTCCTAATCTTTCTTTTTCTTTTCTCCCCCTTTTTTCCTTTTCGAGCTTTCCAGCTTTGTCTTTTCCTTCCTCCTAGGGTTTCCCCTTCTTGCTCCGTGGTTTTCTTTTGGTCCTTTTCCTGACCTTCTTCTTTTTAATTTGTGTCACTCTTTATTTTTATTTTTCCTGATATTAATAAATAAAATCTTTTTTATTCTTCTTTATTTTATTAAATAATCCATTTATTTATTTATTTATTAATTTTTAGATTAGTTTTTTCCTTCAAGGATATATATATATATATATATATATATATATATATATATAAATTATATATTATTATTATTAGTTTTTACTTACGGAATATTATTCGAATATATTAATGAGTTATTTTTATTTATTTATTGAATTATTTAATTTAATTTATTTATTTATTATTTATTTATTTTTTTATTTAATTTCTTATTTTTTATTTTTTCCTTCATCTAAACTTTAAACTTAATTAAAATAAAATTTTTATAATAATTTTAATAATATGTATAATTTCTATTTATCTATTAAATAGTTAATACTTTTAACGGTTTATTAAACTATCAATTTAATTAAATTTACTTTATGCTTTTAATTTATAGGTAAGGTCGCTTACGGTTAATTTATAAATGGTTTGTTTGACCCTGGTCCCTAGTCAAATTTAGACGTTATCCTAGTTAGCCGTTGGAGGCTTTGCTCGAAGTATTTAACCGGCAAAGATAGATCTGATTTCCAACATGTCCTGACGATGAACCACACTGGTTGGTTCGAAACGCATCAACAATGATTTTTTGAATGTGATTTACGCCGAAATTTCTTCTTATAATTGTTATGGATCACAGAAGCCTCAATTCAATCATACATGTTTTTGCTATTTTTTTTTATAGTAATTTAGAAATGTGAACATAATTGAAGTTAAGCCAATTTTTATAATTAATAATTTTTATATTAATAATTTGTGTTAATTATATTAGTAAATGTGATTGATATACACTCATAGGGGTATATGAATAAGACCCAAACCACATTAGTAAAAGATGGTAATTAATTAATAATAGTATTAATAATTATATTAATATTAAACAATTCATTCATATAATTAAAAATAAACCGTAATTAATTAATAATATTAAATAATTAATGGTTATTTTCTTTTTCAATTAATTAATTAATTATTGTGGATTAATTAATTAAAAATAAAATAACAATTAATCAATATATTTAAGTTTTATCATCAATTAATTAATTAATTCACAATAACAATTGTTCTTTTTTGCAAATAACAATTCATATAATTAAAGATTAACAATAATCAATTAATAGTACAATAATTAATTTAATTAAAAACAACAAATTAAATTATTACACTTATATTAATTAATTAATTAATTAAATCCAAAGGAATATAAACCCTAAGATTAATATTAAACCTTAGCAATATAAATCCTAATGTTAATATTATAAATTCAAGGGATTATAAACTTAAGAAATTAAAATTGAACTAAGAAAAGTCTTCGAGTAGAAGTCACATAAGAGAAATTTTTGGCCGACGCGTTTTGAACCAACCAGTGTGGTTCATCATCAGGACAAGATGAAGAGGCAGACCATGGCAAAGGCTTAAATAGAGAGCAATATAGAGACCATAATTTCAAGTAACAACTATATTTGAACAATAATATTTAAATTGTGATATTAATTTATTAATATATTAAAAGCAAATATTATTAATGGTTATATTAAATGGCTAGTTTGTGAGAAATAATATTTAGATTATGATATTAATTTATAAAACAAATATTAATAAGTAACAGCTATATTAAATGGCTAGTTTTTGAAAAATAATATTTAAATTAATTTATTAAAATCAAATATTATTAAAAACAATAATTACTGGTTAAAAAAAAAAAAAAAAAAAAAGATCAAATTCAAACTCCAAACAAAAAGAAAAGTAAAAAAATTATTAAAAAGAAGTCAAGACCCTAACCGAAACAAGATCATTTCAAGATAAAATAATATTAGAAAATAAATAAAATAAAAAAAATATACACGAGTCAAAAGAAATATATATATATATATATATATATATATTATATATATTATATATTATATATTATATATATATATATATATATATATATATATATATATATTCAAACAAAAGTAATAAATAAATAAAACAGGGTCAACAATAAAATATGGACCTCAGGCCCATTAAGAAAAATAACGAAAATGTTAAAAGAAATTAAGAACGAATAGGATGGTAAAATACTTAAGAAAACATGAAGGATCAAGAATATAAACTCTAATGAAGACTAAATCAACAAAAAATACTCTAAAAAGGACACCAATACCTACATAGATAAATAAACAAATAAAATAAATCCCAAAAAGAAACTTAAAAAACTAGGAGGCAGGATAGGGACCCAACTTCTACTAATAATCCAACCGTCGTCTCTATTCAAATTATTGGGTCTTTTTTCAATTTCTAGGGCCTCCCTCAATTTACAATGATGGAAATGACTAACCCTAGCAACGACTTGGGCCTCCTCAATGAAGATGTGATGCTTAGATTTATCTGCATGCTCTACCAAAGCAGAGGAGCAGGTCCTTCCATCCTTGATGTCAGCAGCATGTTCACAAATCTTTTGATTAATTGAGTGACCAGTCTTACCAATGTAGGGAGTCCCACAAGAGCATGGGATAATGTAAACACCCCTCATATTCTTGGGGTCCATTTGGTATTTTTAGTTCTAAGGGAGCTCTGGATGTTATTTAAAGGCCTAAAGGTTGAAGCCACCTTATGCTTCCTTAGGATCATCGCAATCTTGTCAGTGGTCCCTTGGATAAAAGGAATATGAACACCATAAAATCAATCCTTGATATCTTTCTTAGCACTAGGACCTTTTTTAGCTCTGAGGAAAGTCTTAGTACATTGGTGTCTACTATACCCACTATTAAAGAAAAATCTTATAAGATGTGCTTTCTCTTCATTGAGATGGTTGTCATCAGAAACTCTTAAATCTCTAGTTGCTAAGGTGTTGAGAACACCAAATTTTTGAGATGGGAAATGATGAGAAATAGCATGAAGATATTGTTCCGTATGTGTTTTCTTACGAAATACCTGATGAGAAAAAGAGCCATCATCATTCCTTGAGAGGAGGACATCAAGGAATGGAAAACTACCATTACTTTCAAATTCCATGGTGAACTTTATGGAACTAGATTGATTGTTAAGATGGAGGAAAAACATTTCCAACTCTTCCTTACCATGGGACCAGATGACATAAGTGTCATCCAAAAACCTCTTCCATATCTTAGGCAGAAGACAAGAAGAGTCTAAGACCTTTGATTCAAAATACTCCATGAATAGATTAGCTACCATAAGGGAGAGGGGGGAACACATGGTGACATTGCAAGTTTGATCATAGAATTCCCCATTGAACTTTGATATCAGTATTGCAAGCCCTAACCCCAAGGGTTAGCTCAATTGGTCAAAATCAGTGCCTCACCATCGGGAGGTCACAGGGTCCATTATCCCCGAATCCCTTGGGGTTAGGCCTAGCTAGTGGGCCATGAGGCTAGATTCCCTTTGGGGTCGATCAACCCAGATTTTTTCGTGGACGTAGCTCCACATGTTGACCAGGGTGTCTATGAACCACAACCATATATATATATATATATATATATATTATATATATATATATATATTATATATATATTATATATATAATATTGCAAGCCTAAGATTAATATATCAAAATTAACATTAATATCAAAAACTCTAAGATTATAAACTCTAATATGTATCAACAATTAATATTGTAAACCAAAGTGAATAATATTAAACCAAAGGGATTCATATTTTAAAATAAAGGAATTATAAACCATGCTCGACCATGGTTTAACCCTTAGATTGATAAACCCAATGCATTGATATTATAAACCCAAGGGATTAAAATAAAACTCCAAGGGATTATGAACCTAAGGGAATAATATAAAACTGAAGGGACTAATATTATAAACCCAAGCCTAATATAAATATTATAAACACTAAACTAAACATGGTTGAGCATGATTGACTATGGTTGATTGTGGTTGACCATTATTGACCATAGTTGACCATGATAGATATTATAAACCCAAGGGAATAATAAACCCAATGGGCCAATACTAAAAACCTAAGGGAATAATATAGACTCAGATTATATAAAACCTAAGTAGTATAAACCCCTAAATAAACATGGTTGACCATGATTGATATTATAAACCCAATGGATCAATACTAAAAACCCAAGGGATTTTGAACCTGAGGGAATAATATTAAACCCAAGGCAATAATATAGACCCAACGTATATAAACACTAAGATAAATATTATAAACCCTTAAATAAACATTGTTGACCATGGTTGATTTTCATATTGAGACAATTTTTGTCACAATGCAATGTTGGACCATGCTCGACCATGGTTGAACCTTTATATTAATAAATCCAAGAGAATGATATTATAAACCAAAGGGTATAATAAACCCAAGGGATTAATACTAAAACCAAAGGGGATTATGATCCCAAGGGAATAATATTAAGCCCAAACCATTAATATTATAAAACCAAGGTATATAAACCCTAAGATAAATATTATAAACCCTAAAATAAACATGGTTGACCACGATTGATTTTCATATTGAGGCAGCCCTTGTCACAATGTGACATTAGACCATGGTTGACCATGCTTCACCATGATTTATTTTCATAGCGAGAAAATATTTTTCACAATGCGATGTTGGACTATGCTTAACCAAAACCCTTAGATGAATAAACCCCAAGGATTGATATTATAAACCCAAGGAAATAATAAACCCAAGGGAATAATATTCAATCCTAGGAATATGAACCCTTAGATTTATAAACCCAAGGGATTGATATTTAAAACCCAAGGGACTAATAGTCAAGCCCCAACGGATTATGAACCCAAGGGAATATATTAAACACAGGGGATTAATATTATAAACCCAAGGTATATAAGCACTAAGATAAATATTATCAACCCTAAAATAAACATGGTTAACCATGGTTGATTTTCATTTTGAGACGTTCTTTGTCACAGTGTGACGTTGGACCACAATTGACCATGCTTGAACATGGTTTATTTTCATATTGAGACAACCTTTGTCACAATGCAACGTTGGACCATGGTTGACCATGTTTGATTTTCATATTGAGACAATCTTTGACAAAATGTGATGTTGGACCTGTTATCACTCGAGGAAAATCTCCTAGGTTGTAGCTCGGAGATGCCTGGTAACATATAATCTTCAATATTGTTCTCTGAACTATTGGAATAAATGATGGTTTGGATCAAGCCAGATAACCATTTCAACTATGTTTTTACTCAAGACATGCATGAAGACCCTCATCTGACAAGGCTTTAGACCATTAATGCTCAATAATTTGTAGATTCAATGAATGGATGGAGAATAGTGACCATACCAATAGATGCATACATAAACATAAATGAATGGCTAGCTATAGGAAGTAAAGAAGCTTGTAAATCTAATTCATCAACATAGAGATAAGATGACAGTTATCTGGCATTAGACACAAGAGAAACGTGAACAACCTGTTCAAGTGCAAGCTTAGAACAGAAGAGAAAATGAACATTGAACATATAACAAAAAAAGAAGCTTGTATTACTAATGATTGAAGATGAGAAGCTTGAGTAGCAAAGTCCCATTAGTCTCCAGAAGTTGAACCTTTTTACATCTAGTTTTCAGCCTTTTATAGGCCTTTTACAATGTTCCTAAGCTCTCAAAGGCTCGGAGTCTTAATTTGTCCTCTCTGTCCCTTAACCATTTGATTCCCTGTATCAGCAAGCATGGCATGGAGGTTTTTTCTCCTTCTGATAGAGGAATAATGACCTTCAAGTATTTTGGTTGCGCTGGCAAGGATCTCTCTCGCGCCAGAGATGCCCCATGATCTCTTTGGGTTGATTTGGGCTATGTTGCACTTTTGATGCTCCATGATCGATTCTATTTGCAGGTTGCATCGTGTTGTGCTGTCACCTTTCCACTTCCAGCCTTCTGTCTCTATCTCTCAACCTCTTTTAGGTGATGGAATGGCTATTCAGGCCTCTGTGATCTCTTTAAAATGCTTAATAATGATTGTTTTCTATTCTATACAGAAATGTTGTAATACTGAGAAATCTTGCCCATTCTGCTTCTTTTGGACTTCAAAAGTCCTCAAGCATGGTTTATTTATCTGTCAGGTCTGCCCTTGGGTCGCTATTTCCTATCGCAAGTGGCCTAGCCCTGTGTTTCCCTTTGTATTGAAATACTTTGAAAAACATAGGAAATACATGAAAACGAGGACTTCAAATTTTATAGATTTCGCTTCCCAGACCCTTTTGGGTTCGAGCTTCATTGTAATCGGCGTTGCCCCAAGCTTCCTTTATATTTCATTTAAACAACTATAATACACAAAGAATATTAAAAAATGGGCTTTTGCATACTTGACACTATATATATTTTTCTTCTGAAACCCATCGGGTCCGGGTCTTATCGCATCATGCACATATATACAAAGGCCCCGCTCCATGGTGATGTTCTGTTGCGATATGGCGATGCGATCTAATCATAATCGCACATTGCCCAAGCTAGAGGTCTGTGGTTAGCACTCATAGTAATCCCCAATAGCGATATTCGCGATGCAATATAGGCCGTCGATTTGCGCACTTGATCGACGGTCCATGTTGAATCGTCGATTGTCGTCACCATTTTCATATCATCTGCATTGATTTCCACTGTGTGCGGCCGCCGATTATGATTGTCGATCTGACCATTGGAGATCGCTAATCGGTGGTGCCTTCCACCCAACTCGAAGTCCTCTCTGCTTTCTGATTTTGAGATTTGTTGCTTAGATCTGGGTCGTTGATCGGCTAGATCTAAAAGCTGTTGTGCATTCTTAAGTTTAAGCCTCTGATACATGTTTTTTTCATGATTTTGAAGTGTTTTAGCCTCCCAATAGTGCATTTCTGCCCTTCCAAGGGCTATCCTCCCTCACGTGTTTTGATCTTTGGATGATCTTAAGCACTTTTGAAGACTTATGGAGTGCTTTGGAGCATATTTGGATCCATTTGCATGATTTTAAGAAAACTTTGAAGACTTTAGGAGTGTTTTGAATCCATTTTTGGGCCAAATGCCAACAAAGCTAACACTGGCTCCTTCTAGGGATGAAAGCCTCCCTATGAAGTTTCAAGAACTACAGAGCAATGT
The DNA here is from genome assembly GCA_000404065.3 of Pinus taeda. Classification (NCBI taxonomy): domain Eukaryota; kingdom Viridiplantae; phylum Streptophyta; class Pinopsida; order Pinales; family Pinaceae; genus Pinus; species Pinus taeda. Next base: position 145,830 of record APFE030388132.1, on the reverse strand, counting down.
CTTTCCTATAAAAAACAAGATCAAACCTTCCTCCTAGTGTTGCATTGGGCATGGAGTCTATATAGATGAAATAAAAACTTGAAAAAACATATTTACAATACCAAGACTTTAAAAGCCTTAACTGAAATAAAGTTTCAAAAACTGCCCATTGACTGGGCCATCAAAAACATCTCCTCCTTCCTTTGATGCATCCCTTTTGAGAAAATAGTGACCAAACTGAAAATTAACTCTTTTTACCTTTCTATCAAAGGTTTCTTTCCCTTGGTCAATGTGCATATCAGCAAATTCATCGAAGACTTGCAAAAGCCTATTAATTTGATCATTTATTTCAAAAAATTTCCAACATTTGATATTATCAGGTAGAGATGGTCTATATTCCACCTCCTCTCTGTATGCTTTCAGCCTTGGATGTTTTTCTTGGAAGGTTTTGTACACCTGTTGAATAATAAGGTCTACTTTATACTCTGATGTGTCATTTGTGACCTAAAAAGTTAATATGAAAGATGAATCAATGCATTCTTGTGTGGGGGACACAAGGACTACACCTGCTCCTATAGCTTCTTTAGAGCAAGCTCCTTCAGAAAACATGTCCCAAATCTATGGGCCTTATTCCTTTGTGATCTGGCAAACTGGTTTTTTAAGCTGCGTAGAGGCCAACTCAGATTCTCTAATCTAAAGAAAACAAGCTCCAAAATCAGTGTCAACAACATAAATGGGATGATTGGTGGGATTATTTTTATCACTGATTATATAAGCCAACTAAGCTTCTCTTTATAACCTCCTGCTTTCACCTCCAAAAACTAGGACAATAGCATAGGATATATCATTTTGCAATGTTCCACCTAATCTCTTGATCCAGCCTCTGGAGAGCAACATGCCAAACTTGGGGGGGTCATCTGCTACCACAATATCCATCATCATGCTTTTCATGGGCAGCTGAAACAAAGTGATGGCTAGGTCCTTGATTGGTCCTAGACATTCCACTTTTCTAGAGTTAAAAGAAAATAGGTCATGATAAGGCTTGGTAATGTCAAGACCCAACTTATCCATAATAGCCTTGGGCATTAGATTATGGCTGGCTCCGGTGTCTAGAAGGCAATTGTGAAGGATTTCAACATGAATAGATAGAGAAACATAGAATGATGGGGAGTTGTCTTCACAATTTTCAATCATTGGGCCGAGAATAATAGTTGGTTGGTCATCTTGCATCTTTACATAGTCAGTGGAGGTTTGGATGGCTTTAGGCTCAGAAGCCTCAAAGATAGATGTCTTGAAGGACTCATTATTCACTAGTTCAATCAAAGGCATAGGTATTATTAGCTTCTGGATTTTTGATTGAAAACTGAAAGAAGAAGGGGGCTTGTCAAGGCCTCTTACCTCTATGGCTAGACCCTTGAGGATGATAGGATCAATGGCTAGTTGCTTCTGATTATTAGCTTGTTGTTCTGTAGGAAATACAGCTTTATGAGCAGGATTTTCCTTGACATTATTCATCTTTGACTTCAGATTATATCTTTGTTGATCTTCAGTTTGTAGAACAACTTCACCATCCCATTCTTGGTTGATCTGGTCATTGAATAATGATTTTTCATAGGCAGCTTTGGTTAAAAAAGGGGCACTGCCTTTGTCTTCCATACAATGGATCTCATCCTCTTCTTCAAACTAATCTTCTTCCATGACTGCATTCTAAAAAGGGGTCTTCACCCTTTAGTCTTCATTGGCATCTTTGTTTCTTTGCAAGATTTGCAACTAGTCATTTTCCCTTCTATATGGATTTGGATTTGGAGGAGCAAAGGTAATAGGAACCCTTCCTTTCCCAGAATGCTGCTCAACCTTTAATTTGGAAAATTCAGAGGCTAATGACTTTATCATCTTGGCCATTTTATCAATCTTGGGATTTGAAGATGATGAAGGCTCACCCCTCTGTCTCCTTCTATCAACATTACCTTTGAGATTTCGTGTAGCCATGATGTTTGATTCTACTTCCAGGGTTGTATCTTGCATATCAGCCAAAGAAGCACATCGCCTCTCCCTCAACAGTAAACAGAAGTTAAAATCAAAGGAACTGGCATAGATGAGTCTAGCAGAGGTAGTGGTGGGTTTTACTTCAACTGGTATCTTGTTGTATATGTGGTTAAATCTCTTATTAATATTAGACAGCAACTCACCATTTTCCATTTTTAGTTTCCCAAACTCAATATGGTAGTAAAGGAGATCCTTCTTATCCCCCCAATGCTTTATAAATGCATCATCTAAAGCCTCAATATCTGCTATAGATCTTGGGGTTAGTTCTCTGAACCATTTTCTAGCCTCTCTATCTAGGCTTTGGACAAAGACTCTCATCCAGACATCATCTTCATTAATGTCCAGGTTATCAGCATAGCTATGGAATGACTCAAGATGTTCTTTAGCTGAAACACCTTCAGTCCCAGTGAACTTAGGCCTATATTTTTTATATTCTCCAGTAGGCATGGCATTCGAAGGAGTGGGCAATATTAGAGGTCCATACCTAGCAGCTATGATTCTTTCCATTTTGGTAGGTGTTTGTGGACCTGCCATAGTTGTGGTGGCTAAAAGAGTATTGGCAATTTGAATGACAGAGGGCTGAGGAGTGACTAATAAGACTAAAGGAGTATGATGGATATGAGGTGAGGTTTCCTTTGGGCTTACAACAAAAGGAGAACCTAAAGAATTAGGATCTTTATGAATCTCTGAGAGTTTTTCTTCACTGCTAGTATTATATGCTATACTCTCAACATGTATTTGTTCTATTATAGGTATTTCTTGAAGAGATATAGGAGATTATTTAGGTTTACTTGAACGTGATTCTCTTTTCTACAATAACTTTCTTTCTTTCATGATATTTTTAGGGTTAGGTACTGGGTCAGCTTGTGACTTCTGAGCATATCTTTGAGTATGTCTCACAAACTGAGCCAAAACTATGAAGTGGAGTCACCAAAAGGTTCGGCCTCTAGTAGAGTCACTAGATAGATGATCACAACCAAAAAAGTGCCCAGACTTTGTCTATCATCAAAGCTGGATCTATGTCATTTCCAAAGGAAGCTGAGCTTCAGTTTCTTCTCCCTGACAATGGCGCCAATTATGTTATCACTCTACGAAACTCTCCTAGGTTGCAGCTTGGAGATGCTTGGTAACATATAATATTTAATATTGTTCTGTGAACTATTGGAATAAATGATGGTTTGGATCAAGCAAGATAACCATTTTAACTATGTTTTTACTCAAGAAATGCATGAACGCCCTCAGCTTACAAGGCTTTAGGCCACTAATCCTCAATAATTTGTAGATTCAATGAATGGATGGAGAAAACTGACCCTACTGACAGATGCATACATACACATAAATGAATGTCTAGCTACAGGCAACAAAAGAGAATACTGACTGTACCGATAGATGCATATATGACCACATATGAATGACTAGCTACAGGTAGTAAAGAAGCTTGCAAATCTAATTCATCAACGTAGAGATAAGATTATAGTTATCTGGCATTAGACACAAAAGAAACATGAACAACCTGTTCAAGTGCAAGCTTAGAACATAAGAGAAAATGAACATTGAACATATAACAACAAAAGAAGATTGTATTACTAATGAATGAAGATGAGAAGCTTGAGTAACAAAGTCTCATTAGTCTCCAGAAGTTGAACCTTTGTTACATCTAGTTTTCAGCCTTTTATAGGCCTTTTACAATGTTCCTAAGCTCTCAAAGGCTCGAAGTCTTAATCTGTCCTCTTTGTCCCTTAACCGTTTGATTCCCTATATGAGCAAGCATGGCTTGGAAGTTTTTTCTCCTTCTGATAGAGGAATAAGCACCTTCAGGTATTCTGGCTACATTGGCAAGGATCTCTCTCGTGCCAGAGATGCCCCATGATCTCTTTGGGTTGATTTGGGCTGTGTTGCACTGTTGATGCTCCATGATCGATTCCGTTTGCAGGCTGCATCGTGTTGTGTTGTCGCCTTTCCACTTCCAGCCTTTTGTCTCTGTCTCTCGACCTCTTTTAGGTGATGGAATGGCTATTCGGGCCTCTGTGATCTCTTTAAAATGATTAATAATGATTGTTTTCTGTTCTATACAGAAAACGTTGTAATACTGAGAAATCCCGCCCATTCTACTTCTTTTGGACTTCAAAATTCCTCAAGAATGGTTTATTTATCTATCGGGTCCACCCTTGGGTCATTGTCACCTATCGCAAGTGGCCTGGCCCTCTGTTTCCCTTTGTATTGAAATACTTTGAAAAACACGAGAAATACATGAAAACAACCTCCCTCCAGACTTCAAATTTTATAGATTTCACTTCCCGGACCCTTTCGGGTCCAGGCTTCATCACAATAGGCATTGCCCTAGGCTTCCTTTGTATTCCAATTAAACAAAGAAAATACACAAAAATATTAAAAAATGGGCTTTTGTGGACTTGAAACTATATATGTTTTGCTTCCAAAACCCATCGAATCTGGGTCTTATTGCATCGCCCAAGCTAGAGGTCCGTGGTTAGCGCTCATAGTAATCCCCTATAGCGATATTCGCAATGCGACGTGGGTTTTCAATTTGCGCGCTTGATCAACGATCCACTTTGAATCATCGATCATCATCATCATTTTCATATCATCTGCATTGTTTTCCACTGTCTGCAACCACTGATTGCGACTGTCGATCCAATCATTGGAGATCGTTGATCAGTGGTGCCTTCCGCCCAACCTGAAGTCCTCTTTGCTTTCTGATTTGTGATTTGCCGCTTAGATCTATGCCATTGATCGACCAGATCTAATGGTTGTTGTGCATTCTTGAGTTTAGGTCTCTGATACATGGTTTTTTCATGATTTTGAAGTGTTTTAGCCTCTCGATAGTGCATTTCTTCCCTTCCAAGGGCTCTCCTCCCTCACTTGTTTCGATCTTTGGATGATCTTAAGCACTTCTAAAGACTTAGGGAGTGCTCTGGAGCATATTTGGATCCATTTGCATGATTTTAAGCAAAATTTGGAGACTTTGGGAGTATTTTGGATCCATTTTTGGGCCAAACGCCAACAAAGCTAATAGGACCATGGTTGACCATGATTATAAACCCAACGGATTTTTATTAAACCTTAGGATTTATAATATAAACCCTATGAATAATATTATACTCTAAGAATATAAACCCTTAGATTAATAAACCCAACCGATTGATATTATAAACTCAAGGGAATAATAAACCCAAGAGGTTAAAACTAAAATCCCAAGGGATCATAAACCCAAGGCACGAAGAAACACTAGGGATTAATAATAAAAACCGAAGGGAATAATATTAAATCCAAGGGACTAATATTGTAAACCCAAGGCATATAAACTCTGAGATAAATGTTATAAACTCTAAAAAAACATGGTTGACCATGGTTGACTATGCTTAATTTTCATATTTAGATAATCTTTGTCACTAATGTGACATTGGACCATGTTTAGTCATGATTTATCTTCATATTGAAAGAATTTTTGTCACAACACAACGTTGGACCATCGTTGACCATGATTGACGATGGTTGATAATGGTTGCTTTTCATATCGAAACAATTTCTATCACAATGTGACACTGGACCATGATTGACCATGGTTGTTTTTCATATTGAGACAAACTTTGTTAAAATGCAACCTTGGACCATGGTTAACCATGTTTTATATTCATATTAAGACAATCTTTGTCATAATGCAACGTTGGACCATGATTAACCATGGTTGATTTTCATATTGAAACATTCTTTGTCACAATGAGACGTTGGACCATGGTTGAACATGTTTGATTTCTATATTGAGACAATCTTTGACACAATACGATGTTGGACCATGGTTGACCATGATTATTGATGAGCCCTAATTTTGGTACAATTTGGGCTCATTTTGGCCTATTTTACTTGCTCAAACCATTCATTTTTATTTGCTTATGCATGCATTTCTTAGTTTATTCATGTTGTTTGTAGGAAGAAGGTTAGACACTTTATCTACGTGACTAATGCATTATGATCCCAGGTTTTGGCATTAAAAAGGGAGCAAGAGACAACGAAAAAGGGGATAAGGAGACAATGAGGTGGCACTGTTGATTTTGTGGAGAGATGTCCACGGTCTTGGGACATTCCTCGTGATTCCCACCAAGAACGTCGAGCTCCAATCTATCTCCCCTCCGAGCTTAAGAAGCAGCCAGCTGTCCTACATGAATAGCAGTCATAAACTGTTCTATAGGAACAGTAGTTATGACTGCCCTACAGGATCCGTAGTTAGACTCTAGTTGGACAGCCGAGCTCCTAAAATCAAGGGCACTTGGTGGATCATCGTTTTTGTATAAGTATGAAGGCCTTAGCCT
>APFE030388132.1:71339-136948 GCA_000404065.3 Pinus taeda | reverse complement strand
CCCATCTGCACAACCAAACCCTAATTAGCACACAATCACAATCATCCCATCCACTCAAAGGAAAAATACAAAAACATGTCTTTTATGATGCAAGTAGTTTAGATCCATGCATTTTCACTTATCAGAGGTAACAACAGCTTTGGTAGAAGTTTCCTTCACGTCATTTGCATTAATAGAGGCTAGACTAGTTAAATGAGGATTTCCTAGGTTTACATGCTTTGATTTGCTTTCAGTTCGTTTTTGTCAAGTAAGATTAGTCTTCTTTGAGCTAGCTTTCGTCCATCATTGATAGAGCTTCTTCTGTGAGCCCATAGAAGTTGGCTTGAGCCCTAGCGGACTTGTGCCAGCTGACCAAGTGACAGCTGCGACAAGAGCTAGTACTTGTGCATACAGCACCATCGCTTCCAAGTTTGTACGAACTACCGGGTTGATAAAACGAGAGACAGGAAGCCCCAGGAGTTGTAGCATTATTGCTACAATACTGGAGCTCACCAGGATGAGAGCCTCCCTTATGTCCAGCATAGCTACAACTGGGCTCTCCACAACTTGACTGGCCACAACCCTTTTCAAGTGGGCTTGAGATTCGAGCCACTATGTCCCAATTATGTGGTCATACTAGTTGCAGTGACTCAGGAAGATTCATCTCATATCCAATCCGAAGCTGACAAGGCAAATAGCTTCATTGAGAATATTCAACACATCCACCAACATGTCCATGACATATTGGAAAAAACCAATGCCAAGTACAAGCAGTGGCATGATCAGCATCGGGTGCCACACAAGTTCCAGGTGGGCGACAAAGTTTGGCTACATTTGCAGAAGGAGCACCTCATTGAGCCCCACCGCAAGATTCGCCCGCTCTGATATGGGCCATACACCATCACCAAGGTTGTGGGAGATAATGCTTTTGAGCTTAACATTCCCCCATTCCTTGGCTTGCACCCAATGTTTAATGTGGATCATCCTCGGCCATACTTTCCACCATTACTAAACACATTCGACATTGTAGAACAACTCACACCAATAAAGTTAAATCCAGATTGCATGGAACAAGCTACAACTGATCGGATCTTGGACACACAAATCAAGAACACTCGCCAGCAGAAGATCCAACTGTATCGGGTTATCAAAGCAAGCCAACTCCTTCACCAGAGCAAGTGGTTCACGAGGGACCAAGTTTAATAGAAGTTTCCCCATCTCATGGAGGAACTCAATGCAATGGGGACCATTGCTTTCTAAGGGGGGAGGAATGATCCACGTGGACATTGGTGGCCACCCGCCAAGTGCAAGTGGACCCCCACCATTGTTTCTTTCAATTTTTCAGTTTCCTTAATTGTAGCACGTTTAATATTTTTAGCAGTTTTTCAGGTCCTAAACTTCCAGAGCCGTTTTGAGGCCCTAAACGACGTTTTTTTGGCAATCTACCACCAAAATTTTATTTGTAAAATCATCTTTTCCATCGTAGTCCTCGGAGAGATCTTGCCAATTGGGTATCATGCGCATAAAATGGAGATAACATGAGCAAGTCACAGCCCCGGGAAGTTGGTTGTCCAACTAACCCCAATGGGGCCCATAAACTCTTGGTGTTACATCTCCTCGGGTTAGGGTTTTGGTTGTTTAGAGTTTGCTCTTATTGTTCAATAATAAAAAGGCCCTTAAGCCTGAGTGTAATGCAGTTCAAAGGCATGTAGCCACCACATCTCTTCTCAGAGATAAGCGACCATCATCGAGCTAGTCTCATTTCCATATTGTTTGTAAGCATATTTCATTATTTGACATTAATCAAAGGAAGCGTTATTTCTTTTGCATCTCTATATTTATGGTTATATCTGTAATTTGTTGCGTTCCTATTTAAATTCGGATCACAACCCCTCCCACGAAATTTAAATATGACCTTGTTGAGACTAAATCACAAACAAACCACTAATCTACACCTTATATGTTCCCAATAATTATTGTTAATCAAATTTAAAATTAATGAAACTTTATTCCAACATAACACACCATTGATATAAATATGCCCAACTAAATCTATGATTTGCTTAATTTAGAACATATATTGTTGTGCGGCTCCTTGGTCCTTCACTGACTTTTGCCTTTTGTTTATTAGCATGCTATGGCTCTCAAAATGAAATTGAGAAGGATGCATAGCGAGGTGGTGGTCCTGTCTCTACCTCTGTTACGTTTTTGTTTCTATTTCTTTTAATTATAGTAACCCAAATATAATATATGTAATATTATATAATATATATATATTATATATGTATGTATATTATATATATAATTTATATATATATTATTATCAATGAAAACTGGTCAATTTCTAGAGGGGCCAAGATTTTGATTTCATGACAAGACCTTTCTAGAGTTCTAATAGTAATTGTCCAGCTATATAAACTAGACATTTGATCATGTGACAAGACCTCTCCCTTCATCTTTCGTACTCTCGAAAGTGTATATGGCCCTTTTCTATTTTTCTCTTGGTTAATTGACTATGGATGGGATATGTTTCTTTCAATTAATTGACTTTGGATGAGAATTGGAGCATTAACGAGTGTCTCACCACAAATCACAATCATCCCTATGTTACTTCTCAAATTTCATCCCTACTCATGAAAAAAAACAAGCAACCATCAAAGTCAATTTCAGATAATAAACCACTCTTACAATGTCCAAATTCTAACATAGGCATCACCTTTTTCAAATAAAATTGGAATATTAATTAATTAATTAATTTGTAATTGTAAAATTTTAATATTGATTAACTAATTTGTAATTAAAGATTTATATGAGTTACAAACTCTATATATTTAACATATACCAAATAAAGTTAATTATTAACTTACATCTATACTATCTAAATCTACAATGCAGATAAATTGACTAACCAAATACACTCGCTGAAAGTGTGATGCATAAATATGTGAAAGTGAAAAAATATCACCGTTATTCATTGCATATCGCTTTTCTTTCAAATCTATGGGACGGACGCCCTGCAAGAATCAAAAGTAGATTGTGGATTTTCTTCTTTATTTTGACCAACTTTGCTTGGGTTTTTTTGTTGGGAGGTGGTGAATTTGACTAGCTTTACATGAAATGATTTTATTTTTGCTTGGATTTTTTTTTGGGAGGTGGTGAACTTGACTAGCTTTACATGAAATGATTTTATTTGTGGTTTCTCCTTTCCGTTCAATAGCATGGATCCGTGGTTGTAAGGACAGCACGAGGCCAATAATGAATAAAACCATAAGAAAGAAGAATGAACTTAAAGGGGTGGGGTTGGTGGTTATTCAATTTCTATAAAAGTGTACAACACTAGGAAATTAATATAAATTTTCAGTGTATGATTTGTTTTTCAGTCTAGGTGGGTCATTTTGATTGGCGATGGCCAAACATTTTGGGTTAAAAATAGATTTTTTTCGAAAAGATTTATGAATTAATTTTATTATAAAATTAATTAAAATTGGAAAAATTATGATTTCAAATTGTTGAGTATATTTAATATATAGTTGGATTTATCACAAGTTGTTAGAGGAATGATGGTGATTTTCTTCACCTAAATTCAATCTCTACAAGTGACATGATGATGAATTTCGAAAAAGGAAACCGTGTAGTGATGATGAACCTGAATAAAAATTTGAAACTTCTAAACCTTATAAATTTTATGTGATTTCTCCAAAAAAATTTACTTAAAATCAAGAATCACAAAAACATCTAATATAAAATAAATAAATATTTAAAAAACTTTTTAAAAATGGTGAATTTATTTTACTATTAAAAAAATTATTTCAATAAAAATTAATCATTAAACTACATAGTACATAATATACAGCTTTACTGGTATGAAATTGACCTCATAATATATAAAATTTATAGTTACGTTTTCAAATATACAATCATTAAGCAATGTTGACATTTTACCATCCAGATGGATAATTAGAAAAGTAGTTTGAAGTTGACAACTTGACCATAAAATCTGATACATGAATGATGTTTATTCTCATTCAAATCCACCAACAGTTTTCATCTGAAAATTTTCCCCCCTCACACGATCGGACTATATTTAAACTACTTTCTTATCCACGCGGTTGGTAAAATGTCAACATTGCTTAATTTATACGGCAGATAAATGGTTGCATACCTGAGAACGTAACTATTATAAAATATTTTATATAAATGACCCGAATTTGGTATTATACCACTAACTTTTTGCATTTCCTTAACAAACTAATCAATTAAATATTCAGTTTATTTTGTCGTCATAAATATATTCCTCGCCTTTTATTACCCAACAAATAAACATGTACAAGATTAGAGTATAATTTCCCAATTGATTTGATGTGTAAAGATGTTATCCACATTTAAAGTAGGTTGGCGCGTGCATGTCCCACTCTCTTAATGTATATTGTTTATCCTGAATTTGTCAATTCTGCCACGTGCTCTTCACGTGCAAACACCTCCAACGAAAGAAACAAAATGAAAGGCGGACGGTCAAAAATCGTCAGAATTGTTTATTTTTTATTTTTTCAGAAAATCTGACAGGAGTGCTTACGTTTTCTAATGGCAAAATCTTAAGGTTTACAGCTGTAATTTTGATTTTCAAAAGTTTTTTTAGATTTTATCAAAATAGTATTGGATTTTTTATTATTTTTTGAGTAAAAATATGATTTGGTTATCAAAAATTTAATTTCACAGTAATAAATTTGAATTATATATATTTTATAATTAAAAATAATTCAACACCATAAAAATTAATTATTTTTTTAATATAAAATAAATTCAACACCTTCAAAAATAGTTCGAAACTAAAATCTTAAAATCCAACCCTATCTCACCCACTATTACATTCTTCCCTTCCTTCCTCTGTCCTCATTGGCAAGGGGAAGCGTGTTTCTAGCTGTCACCCAAGAACTTGAAAAAACAAGCTTTTTGTATCCTGCACGTAATGTAGAGAAATGCGCCCGTAAAAGGCGGCCTATTTTAAATTGGCCCGACCCCATTCTCAATTTTCACTTTTGTTCCTTCGCACGCTCACATTTAGCTGAATCCACAGCCATAAATAGATATGCCCTGCTCAATCCAATTTCAATTCTTCAAACTTTTCTCCGTTGGCGTCTGTGGCACAAGTCTTTTCTCATCATTGTTGATGCCTATTACTCACTTTGTCTTCCTTGAAAATTCCCAAACTTTCTCTGCAATTATTTCAGATCTTCATACCTTCCCTGGTGATTAGGGTATATGGTGCCATTTCCAATCCTAATTGACTCAGCAAAGGCAACAAAGGAGCAGTGATGGAGTCAGAAACAGTGACCGTGGCAGATTTTTTAATTTTTGGAGCGGAGGGAGTGATTATGAAGCCAGGATCTGAAACATTTGTACCTGGTTTTCCCTTTTTCTCAGACTTGCAGTCAAATCAGATGCTTGTTTCTCATTCAAATGAAATGGACCTTTACAACAACTCGGTAATCCCAATCAGTCCAGCACAATTTAGTAGAGAAATATGTGATATGGGGCATACCCAACATGGAAATATGCCATTTTCTGCCAATCTGAATACTCCTGGATCTATATCTGAAGTGCCCACTGAGAGATCAGTGCCTGTGTCGGTGAACGAGGGGTACCCAACAGAGGATTCATTGCATTCTCCTGGGCGCACTGGGGAGGCCATGTCACACATCTGGGGCCACTCAGCCTCTGACAAAACAGAGGAGCAGCAAGTTAGAGAGGAGAGGAAGCAGAAAAGGATGTTGTCTAACAGAGAGTCTGCAAGGAGGTCTAGGCTCCGGAAACAACATCTTGTGGACCAGCTGAGGGCTGAGCTGGATCATTTGAGAGCAGAGAATGGGGAGATATTGAAGAAACTCAACATTACTTCAGCGCATTATGCTCATATAACAGAAGAGAATTCCCTGTTGAGATCAGAGGCCATGGAGCTGAGTCACAACCTCCAAAGATTGCAATACACATTAAACGCTCAACCTCATGGTGTGTTTGAAAGTATGGGTGTTGAAACTCGAAATTGTAGTGCTGCGCATATGAGCTCAACGTATGGCACCATTGGTCACTCCTTGGTTTCTCCCCATCTCTGGTTTTGAGGTCCAGAAGCAATTTACATTGTGAAATACTTAAAGAGTTATTACCAGAACCATGCCCTATATTGTTTTCTAATCCATGCAGGAACTTGATATTGGTTTAAATGGTGTAAAGAGTTGTAATTTTTGATAAAATTTGAATTTTGGAAAAAGTTGTTAATTTTTGCTATGAAATCATGTAGTAAGAGTTTTCAATCCTTTAAAATAATAAATCAGGAAAAACTAAATTTAGATATTCATTAACTCAAAAACCCTTGAAGGATAACGTTGAGGTGACATTGGAAGCACCTCTTCTAAAATAATATAAAAAAACAAAAAGTTTGGCTACTCTATTGACTAATTTTTATTTTATTTAAGTGGGAAAAATACAAAATCTATTTCCTAAACTCTTAAATTATTATTTCTTAATTTATTTATTTAAATAATTATATTTACAACTAAAAATTTAAAATAATAACGGACTTTAATACCATCCAAATTTAGTGGGGAAAAAATACAAAATCTATTTCCTAAACTCTTAAATTATTATTTCTTAATTTATTTATTTAAATAATTATATTTACAACTAAAAATTTAAAATAATAACGGACTTTAATACCATCCAAATTCATGTATATTTGATTAACTATATTATTATAATAACAATTATCTAAAGCATTCTGTGTAGCTCTCACGAACTTTAATACAATCCAAATTCATGTATATTTCATTAACTTTATTATAATAATAACAATTATCTAAAGCATTTGGTGTATCTGTCATTTATTTACCTATGCACTTTTCACCTAAGATAATGTTGATAATTGTGCAAAACACAATTATTATTAAAATGTAAATTTACAATATTTTTAATTTTAATTTAAATAATGTTTTTGTTTCAAGTTTTAATAGATAATTTATTCAAAAAATATTAAATATTAATTTTAAAATATTTTAATAAAATTAGTTTATTTATATTATATTTTTAATAAATAAATTTAGGCAAAATTTTACTAAATATATTTTTTGTTAGTGCTTATTGATGTTAATATTAACAATTTTTTTTAATAAATTATTTTCAATGTGTTAAATAGAATTATATTAATGTAGATTGTTATATGGTATGTTGTAAAGGTTTCAAAAAATTTGGCCAATGTTATATATGAAAGATACCATCATAGCCATGTATTATCCTACTATGTCCACCAAGGTAGGTTAAGTTATTTTATAAAATAATATTTATTGTACCTTTAATACATACTTGCATTGGGGTGTGACAATACATGGGGCACCATGGTAGGGTTTAAAAAGATATATCACATTGAACTTTTCATTTTAAATTGTATATAGGCACCACACACATACAAGCATCAATGCTTTCTATTCTAGTATGAGCACTTCTTTGTCTTGTGTTATTGAATTGTTATATTTCATTATTCCATTTATTCTATAATATATTTGATTTCTTTTCAAAATTTTGGCAATCATATAAATCTATAGTTTTCATCTACATAGATACCATATATTCATAGTTGTTTTCACTAGCTAAACATTTAAAATTAGCCTACATTTCTATTTTTTTTCTTTTTCTTTTAAAAAGTACTTAATAGTGTCACCTTGGAATTCAAACCATGCTAACTCTAAGCATGTACACACGTCACATCAATTAACAAAACTCACTATCATTTGAAGTGCTTCAAATAGTCATATATGAAATGTGCATAAATTTACTATGCTCTTTGGTACATTAACAAATGTATGGGAGCACATATTGCACTACTTCCATATGATAATGTGTATCACACATCTTTGATAACTACACTAAGTGAATGAGAAGTGCATATTGATGGACATGGGATAATTAGGGTATAACACAGTAGGTGTTGCTACTTTACTAGAGAAACACACCACCATCCCATTTTTTTCTTTTTGTAAGTCATGTAGTGCATTATCATGTAATAGTAGCACCTCTTTTAGTGTTACCATGAATGGCTAAGTGTGTCATTAATGGTGCTTCTCATTCACATAGATACATTGAAGAACTAACAAACAACATTAAAATGAATGTTAGCATATATATATATATATATACACATCAAACATAAAATAACCCTACCCACACCAACAAAAAAAGACAAAAAAAATAAATAAATAAAAATATCCAAAATACAAAGAAACTTTTTCTTAGGAAAGTCTGTGGTGGTTGATAGAGAATGATCCCTAGTTTATTAGGGTCAAGTTAATGACAAAGAAAATAAGAAGACTCATTACTCAACTTTTAAGATTCAGTTATTATGCCAAAGATATAAATAATGGACAAGGAAGAATACCTTTCACCAATTAGTTGGTTCCTTGGTTGGATTTTGTAATTGTATAGATAAAGTCTTGCATGCTCGAAACTTCTATAGAGATATGCACAAAATCATCACATGACATTGCTTAAACCATTTACAATATAAATTATTAATGATATTAAAAAAAGAACACTTGTAACTAACTAATATCATTTAATATCAAGTAATTAATTTCTCTTCTAAATCATGTAATTAATAATGAAATGAATTACAACATAGTTTCTTTTGGAAGAGAAGAGATCACTTCATGTGTGTGTGTGCACATGTGTTAGTGTGTGTGGGCAATACTTGATATAATTCTAATGCCTTCATCAACAAAGGTTGTGTTCCTCCTAACCTAGACCACTTATAGACTTCAACTTTAATTACAACTCCTCATTATATGTGAAAAGGAAAACCAATAAGGGATTACATATCAAATTTGAGTAAGAGAGTCAACTTTATAAACAAAGGTTTGTGTAGAAGGGAACCATAAAATCCAAGGTTAAATTTTCAATATAATGCTCCAAAATAAAGGTACCAAAATGGTCAATTCCCCCTTTTCCATCACATAAACCTTATTTATACTCTCATAAGTTGTCTAAGTTCACTAGGAATAGAAATTAGGGTTGTGTGGTCTAACAACCTAGTAACTTGTGCTCAGGAGCATGCAATTAATGTGGATCTATTATTTTTTCGAAAGTTTGGAATGCATACACACCGAGCATGAAGAGAATGAGTGTATATATGTGTGTTTCCATAAGGAAAAGTTTTTATAGTAGGGAAAAAGTCATTTTTAAACTAATTTCAGTGGAAAAAAAGATATTAAACTAGATATATCCTTGTTAAGAAGTCATTAATGACAAAATAAATGTTATAGCATATGTCGTCTAATAAATGAGATCAGAAGAGAAGTTGATGGTTGAATTACATTATACTACTACAAAAGATTCAAATAAGTGTAGCCAAGTGAAGTCCAACAACCACAAGATCAAAACATTACATTCAAACAAAACCAATGTATCAAATTACTATCTTCCCCAAGGCAGGCATATACATGTTAAGGTGAAAAGGTAAGCATGGTCACCAAGTCAAGTATGATGCAAATCCATGAAGAATATATAGAATGGAAAATCCTAGCCATGGAAAATACATATTGGAACCATGTCAAATGCAGATCATAGCCACGATCAAATAAATAGTGGATCTATGTCTCAGTGTATGTCGACAAAGCAACCAAAACTTGAGTAAAAGTAGGAATTAGTTCTCCAAAAAAGTATCCATTTCACATAGATAGGCAGTATAATATGTGTAACTTGAGGAGTAGCATAAGAATGAGAAACTACTACAACCCAAGGTCTTCAATTCAAATTTATCAAATATACAAATATAAACCATATGAGTTGTTATAGGCCGTTTTGTCACATTTTGTCACTAGGCACATGAACTGGATCAATCAACATCATTTTACCCCTTGTCATCGCATTTGCACAAATCCCTAAGCATGCCTCTCCTTAATCCTTGAATTTCTTCCTTTCACTGCTTCATTTAAGTGATTTTAAGGCCCAATGCACCCTGCTTCCTTAAGAGACTACTTTCACCAACAGGTTGACCCTTGTTGGACCTGTGCTCATTACCAATAGGTTGCCCCTTGTTGGGGGTGCGCTAATTCTATAAATTCATGAAAAATAAAAAGAATCTCGAAGCTTGCTTTGATCCGGATTTAAACAAGAACGTAATAGATTACAAAGATAACCATAAATACAGAGATGTGATAACCATAAATAAAGAGATGCAGTGGAAATAATACTTCATTTCATTAATGGAAAATACTGAAATATGCTTACAACCAGAAATGGAATAAACCAGCTAGGGCGATGGTAGCATATCTCTGAGAAGAGATGTGGCGGCTACCATGCCTCTGAATTGTTCTGAACTGTGTTACAATGAGGCTCGAAGGCCTATTTATTGTTGAGAAACAATGGAAAACCTTTCACATCCCGAAACCTAACCCTAGAAGATGAAACATCAAATTGTGGGCCCCGTTTGGGTAAATTGGTACATCAATTTCCCAGGGTCATAACTTTGGCATACGATCTCCGTTTGATGTGTACAATAGCTCGTTAGAAAGATCTATCTGAGCACTACCACTTTGGGAGGCAACATGGTCAATGGACTCATGTTGCCCCAGATTTCCCAAAAGACGTCGTTTAGGGCCTCAAAACTGCTCTGGAAGTTCAGGACCCGAAAAACTTCTAAAAATAGTAAACTGTGTTACAATTTAGGAAACCGAAAAAACTAAAAGAGACAATTGCAGGGGTCCAAATGGGATAGGTGGGTGGCCACCAACATCCACCTGGATCATCCCTCCCTCCTTAGGAAGCAATGGTCCCCATTGCTTTGAGGTCCTCTATCTGCTGAACTTGTCCTGCAATCTATGATGTGTCCAGCAATGGTGGGAAGCATGGTCGACGACGGTCCACATTGAGCACTTGGTGCAAGCAAAGGAATGGAGGAATGATGTGCTCCAAAGCATTGTTCCCCATAGCCTTGGTACTACTGTAAGGACCTTTTCGGAGTGGTCTGAGCTTCTGATGGGTTTTGGTAAGGCGTTCTTTCTGTCGATGCAACCAGACTTTGTTGCCCACCTGAAACTTGTGTGGTACCCCTGTGGGTGAAGAGAAGTTGTTCCTGTGTTCTGTCATGATCGTATCCCTTTGCTGCTGCTGCTGTGTGGAGGAACCCTTTGTGGGGTTCATGGATGTAGCAACGATCTTCCCCTTACTTTGGGAGTGAACCAGACAGATGAATTTCCTGGTATGGGAGATGAGCTTGCTGCCTTTCTTAGCAGTGATCAAAGACGTGGCGGTAGGTGGGGCTACCTCCGGTATCCTGTATAATGAATCACCCAAAGAAATAATGACAGCGCGAGGCCTTGACTCATACACAACATGTCGCCTCCACAAGTATGGTTGGCCTAATAATACATCACAAACATCCAGAGGTGTAACATCACACAATACCTCGTCTGTGAAGGGCTTGATGCTGTAGGGAAGGTGACACTGCTGGCGAACTTTGAGATCTCGTCCTTCGTGAAGCCACCTGATACTGTACGGCTGTGGGTGTGGTGTAGTCGGTAGGCCCAACCGCTTCACGACCTCTGCTGAAATGAGGTTCTTTTGGCTGCCACTGTCGACAATGAATTGCAACAATGAACCCTTCACCCACATCTATGAGTGGAAAAGACGCTCCCCTTCCTCTGGATTTTCGAGCTCACTTTTCTGGATCTTGGCAGTGGCAACAGTGGCGCTGGGATCTGCATCAATGATCTACTTCCCTTTGCCATTCCCCTTGTCGGGCTCTGGCTCAGGGTCAGAACATGCATCTGATTCGAAAGCCTTTAACTTGGCCACCAGCGCCTACTTGGTCCGACACTCACTTGTTTTATGAGTGGGACCCTTATGGAACTCACACCACTTTCCTGTGTCCTTCTTCGGCTTCGTGGTGTTGTTCTTTTCTTGCAGCTTCGATAGGTTGTCTTGGGTCATCCCGCCTTGGCTTTGTCCTTTGGGCTTCAGATTTGCAGATCCAAAGTCTCGCTTCTTCTGTTTGAAATTTTGCTCAATTTTGACAGCATATCGATATGCTGTGCCAAGTGAGGAGATGTTCAAGAACTCCATCTCTTCCTAGATGTATCTGTGTAGGCAGCCGCGGTATTTGAGTACCAGATGCAGCTCAGAACCTTTGATACCCAACTGTGTGCAAACAGTATGAAAAATGTTTGTGAACTCCGGCACATCTTCCTCCCGTCCCTGCCGCAGTGTGGTCCATTTGATGTATTTGTCCTCATAGCTTTTGACAGGGTAGTACTGCTCCTTGATGGAATCCCGGAAGGAATTCCAAGTGGGTGCGACTGAAAATAGTGAGCCAGTACTTTCATCCTTCTGCTCGCAGTATGTTTCCCACCAGTCCTTGACGTGGGGGGCTGCTTTGAGAAGAGCAAAAACAATCTTTTCCCGACTCGAAAATTCATGAGCAGAAAAACAACCCTCTAGCAGATTTAACCATTTATCTACCGGATCTGCGTCTATTTGACCCTGGAATATGGGGATTTCAAAATTAACTTGTACCTTAAAGGGCTTGGCGTTTCCAGAGTAGCTGCTGGAAGCCGATGCGTCACCTCTAGGTAGCTGCTGAAGAATTTGTGCAAAGTTATCCATCATCGCGTTCCTTTGCCGCTCGAGGGCTTCTTCGAGCAAGATTTTGATAGGATCTTCTTCCCCCTCGTCTTTCTTCTCATCCGCCATGGGAGGCCGTCGGGATTTGCGAGGCTGGTCTTGCAAAGGTTCGACCAGTTCAAGCCCTAACTCCTTATATCCCGACCTCATTGGGGACATGCAAAGAAAAACAGAGAAAAAGCAGACCGCTCTAATACCATTGATCCGGATTTAAACAGGAACTCAATAGATTACAGAGATAACCATAAATACAGAGATGCGACAACTATAAATAAAGAGATGCAGCGGAAATAATACTTCATTTCATTAATGGAAAATACTGAAATATGCTTACAACCAGAAATGGCAATAAACTAGTTAGGGCGATGGTAGCATATCTCTTAGAAGAGATGTGGCGGCTACATGCCTCTGAACTGTTCTAAACTGTGTTACAATGAGGCTCGAAGGCCTATTTATTGTTGAGAAATAATGGAAAACCTTTCACATCCCGAAACCTAACCCTAGAAGATGAAACGCCAAATTGTGGGCCCCATTTGGGTAAATTGGTACATCAATTTCTCGTGGTTGTAACTTTGGCATACGATCTCTGTTTGACGTGTACAATAGCTCGTTAGAAAGATCTATCCGAGCACTACCACTTTGGGAGGCAACATCATTCCATGGACGCATGTTGCCCCAGATTTCCCAAAAAACGTCGTTTAGGGCCTCAAAGCCGTTCCGGAAGTTCAGGACCCGAAAAACTGCTAAAAATAGTAAACTGTGCTACAATTTAGGAAACCGAAAAAACTGAAAGAGACAATTGTGGGGGTCCAAATGGGATAGGTGGGTGGCCACCAACATCCACCTGGATCATGCTTCCCCATAAGCTTCTAGGAATTCTTAAAACCATTTACCTTGGATGAAAGTCTCGAATCCTATCCTATCCTACCTTGGAGATTTCATCCCTTATCCCTTGATCTCATCCTTCCATCAAGAGTGGATCTCAAACCTAGATTGGGTAAATGGATAAGAATTCCTAACCTACCATCCTCTTTTATATATTTACTGTCATCCACAAGCTAGCGGTTGGATTTTGGAGATAGATTCTACCCTCATGTTGTTATTGTGAGAATCATTATTCCATGCATTAGGGCGACATAGAGATACACTTTGTGACAAGGAAGGTCAAGTCAACTTGGAGGTGCTCTTCTACAAGATCAAATTTATATTTGGTTGTAACTCTCTCCATTTCTATTAATAAAAGAGTTCATTGTTTTCTTATATGTGATGTTATGATTTCATGTATTTCAATACCATGTTGATCTATTGAATAAAGTGATTGGATAATACTACATAGATATTGTAGATATTTGGCTTCTGTTATCTGATTGTGGAGGTTCTAATTATAGTGATCAGATCTAGGATTGGAGAATACAAGCTAAGAGAAGAATGAGACTTACGACAGATTCCAAGTAGGCTTCATCCCATTGTCCGTTTACTTTAAGGAAAACATTAGTTTCTTTGCCTTTTGTTGTTTTAGGTCAGTCCACTAGATCTAGGGAAGATACTTTTGTCTGCAGTCCTAGATTCTATATAAAAAAAATTGGCGACCATCCGGGGATCAATGTATTCCTTTTATAGTTTCCTTGTCCTTAGTGTTTATTTTATATTTTCTTTAGAACTTCACTATCTTACTCAGTTAAGGATAGACGTAAGAATACCTTTAATTGAGTTTTAATTGCAATTTTTGTGTCGAAACCTTGCATCCCTTGATCAACTATCCCTATGGTCTAGTGGCAGAGCATTGGAATTCTCTTGAGCATTCTCTGTGCCTTTGTTGCAGAGCACTAATGCCCCTTCAGCACCTATGTTGGTCTTTGTTCATGAACAAATTTTCTCTTGTCTAATTTTCTCTCTATCCAGCTTTGTTCAAGCTGCTCTTACTTGATTCCCTAAGTGTCTTGGTCTCTTTGAAGCCAATAAAACATTTGATTTTATGTGAAATTGAGTGAATTTGCATTTGGTCATTATTGAAAGGTTTGCTTCAATTTCTTAACAAATTTTGAGTGTTTTTTCTTGTGTATGAGTGTTAATCACCTTTAAGTGTTGTCGCCTTTTTTGATAAGATTTTGTTTAATTTTTTCTTTCTTCTTATCAATTCAAGTTTGTATGCATAGATTGATTGTTGAAATTGAAAAGTAACTTTTACATTACAATTAAAGTCTGTTTGGTTTCTTTTTGTCAACGATTAGGTTGCATTCATATGTTTCTTTGCATTTGAAACATTCAAAGAAAAGAAAAGAAAAACAATTATTTGCATTGCATATAGGGCTTTGATTTTGATTGGAATAGTGGAGTTCGAGAGATCAATTGTTGCATCACTTGTTTGTTGCATTGTTGATTTATTTCTTATTCCCCTACTTAGTTAGGCCTTTCATTGTTAAAAGGAAAATGAAAAGAGTTATTTTTGTCACATTTGCAGCATAGGTATGTTTAGGTAACATCAAGTTTAGAGCCTTGAAATCGAAACATAATTCAAGGTAAACTATAAAATTCATCTCAATTAACCTAAGGAGAATTTGAAATTTAACGACACACATAGAGGTATAGGCTAGAGACGTGTTCCAACGTCTTTAAATGTACGAGCTGTCATTTTTTGTCATTGTTTCATTCTGGGGGTGATATCCCGTTCCACATATGTAAGTGTATCAGATCATTCTCCTCGTACCTCCGAGTATATCAGATGCTCCACGCATGAAAATTATATGGGAACACTCTCATTGAACAATTACACATTAGACAACACTACTATAGACTTCGATTCCACATACCGTTGAGTATATTTTGGAAGTCCACCATAGGTAAACAAGTCGGCCACCTTGTATACTGTGATACACCGAACACAACATTCAGGGAGATTGTCTGCTCGTATATAAATCCTTGGTTCTCCAAGGTGGTATATTGTAGTTCACCGTTGTTTCGTAAACCATTTTTCCTAGTTACTCCTCTTTTGATTATTTTTGTTGTTAATTTCTAAAATAAATTGACCATGAAAAGACATCCTTATCGTGGAACAACTTCTTAGTAGATCTTAGGTTGAGACTAGTGGAAACAATTCATGAGTCTACCAACCAAGGAAACCTGTCTGACGAGAATCCTGGTCCTTTTCCTTCTTTTGGAAATATTGGTGCTCCTTATATGGCAACATTGTCCCTTCCTGGATTTACCATTGGTTTACCAGTTTGTTTAATTTCGACCCCTATGGTTCTGAATGTCCAAAATGCTC
Organism: Pinus taeda; assembly: GCA_000404065.3. Classification (NCBI taxonomy): domain Eukaryota; kingdom Viridiplantae; phylum Streptophyta; class Pinopsida; order Pinales; family Pinaceae; genus Pinus; species Pinus taeda. The sequence goes on along the minus strand of APFE030388132.1, from coordinate 121,041 downwards.
CTCAACCAAGTAGTCCTCCACTTGAACAAGTTGATCCTAACATTGACCCTTTTCCTTCTTCACCTATTATTTCTTCATCCTTTTCTTTCTTCTCGCATGGTGAAAGTCTTGATTCTAGTAACCAGGGAGCTAAGAAGAAGTAGCAAAATAAGCAGGGGGGAAACCAAGCAACCATTGCTACCAATGCAACTAGTATGGACAAATCTTCCAAGTAGCCCCACAAAGTTAAATTCCCTTGCAAATTATGTAAGGGTGATTACCTTCTTAGAGATTTTCCTGGTATTCCTTAGGTATTAGAAGTGTGGTCTACATTATCACATTGGACTTTGTCATCAGCTTCTAGAGATCATGCTGATGAAAGGCCTTCAGCTAGTGATAGTAAGGGCCACAGGAAAAAGGATAAAGTTAAGTTTCCCTGTAGGCTATGTAAAGGGAATCATCTTATTCACCATTGTCCTTATATGGATGAAGACTCAAAATTATTAAAAAACCTTACAACTTCTCAGCATCATCTTCTAGTTGGTTATCGAAAGCTTTCCCCTAATCCTCCACTACTTAATGAAGTTATTGATCAAATTTGCCTCCAATCAATCCCACTCTCTCTGAACATGAATCCCATGAGTCTGTTTCCGACCAGCCATTGGTTGAGAAAATAGTTGACTCGACTCCACTTTCAATTGGTTGTACCTTTCCCGTAGAGATTGAACTTCATATCACTCAAATTCTTCTCGTTTCTTCATATTCCAATGAATTGGGAGATAATCCTCCCGTTCCCATAACACAAGGGGGCAGTTCTCCCATTCCTACGGCACACCCTCCAAGTGGTATGGTCACTTCCTTTAATTGCATTCAAGTGGCAGGATATCGTGTTCCTCCTTACTTGCCCTTTCAAATCATATTACACACTTATAATGTGCCCATACATGGCACAGTCATAGATGAAGGCGCATTAGTTAATATTCTTTCCTCAACTCTTGGCAAGATTTTGGTTCTCTGCAACTTGTGCCTGTTACGTAGAATTTGTTGGATTTTAATAAATGTACCAGTCAACCATTAGGGATCCTACCTCAATTTACTATTACTTTGGGAGGAAATATTGTCTATAAATATGTGATAGTAGTCCAAGGCCCTTTGGATTTTAATTTACTCCTTGGACGTGACTATGTTTATGACATGGGAGCTCTTGTCTCTTCCTTCTTTCGTGTGATGTGTTTCTCGCAATGAAGGAAGAATCATGACCATTAACCAACTTTCATTCGTTAATCCTAATTTGACTCCTAATAAACCAGCTTCCCCAGATGGTCCTTATGTTCAAGTGGTATCTCCCCCACCGCAGATTAATTATGTGGAAACCTGTGTTATGCTTTCGTCTACTGATGATCTAGTAGGTGATGTAGTGCATGATTTATTATGGGCATTGGAGTCTGATATGCCCATTGGATCCTTTGATCCCTTCCAAAGTATTTTTCTGCCATCTGATGAGAACCTCTTAGAAGTTATGGCCTTTTGCAAATCATGATCTAGAGGTCAGAGAAGAGTTTCTTGTCTTGTGTCAAGCTCATTAAAAAATGAAACAAGGTTCCCTGAAGAGTTCCTTTTATTGTGTCAAGCTCCTTAAAAAATGAAACAAGGCACATGAGGAGATTTCCTTTTCTTGTGTCAAGCTCATTAAAAAACGAAACAAGGTCCCTTAAGCATAGTTCTTTTCCTATCTAAATCTCGACAAGAAATTACGCAAATCCCCTTCCAATTCGAGTCTTTGATTAGATCTTGTAAATTCCAAGTTAATTATTTCACTTGATCTCGTAAATGAACCTTCATTCCATTCACCTATTAGTAACCAATAGTCTACTTAAGTGAATGATATGAACATTGGGGGGCATGTACCTCAAATTTAGCGATTATGCTGGGGACATGCAAAATTATTTCAAGCATAGTTTTTCTCTGTTTCAAGCTTGTGTAAAAATGAAACCATTATGATACTATCCCTCGTGATTTCCATTTTTATTAGCCTCTTTATGCTAGATGAGTCTTGGTTTTCTCATTCCATCGTCACCATCTGTTTCGCTGATCATATGCTTTCACTTGGTTGCTTTACCCTTTCCCAAGGAACCATTGCGATGAGTGGTCTTACTATCCTACCTCTTTAACTTTGTGTGTTTCGAGTAGTTTCATCATGATCGAAACTAGTTTCTACCCCCTTTATACCACTCGTTCCTCTAGGAGTCCTCTTTTAGCTCTTTTCAGACTCCCAAAATATGAAAATATTGTCGAGCACCTTTTTTTTCGAACTTTTTAAAGTAAATGAAAAGACGTATACTCAACATAAGTTTAACCCTTTTCTGGACTGAGATAGACTAAATATATAAAAGGAATACCTTAGTCGAACATGACTAAGAGGTTCTCCTAAATATCATTTTCTTCCTTTTCAGACTCAAGGGACTATCTACGAAAAGGAACATTTGGATTTTTTTTTTCGCCTCTTTTTCAAACTCTCTAAACATGAAAAATATGTCAAGTTAGACCTTTGTTGGACTTGTTAAAACATCAAACAACGATGGACTCGTCGAACATGACGGGACCAAACCACTCCTTCTCAAGGTTCGTTAAGCATACTTGAAGGGATTCATCTGAAGGATGAACTTACAGATCAAGTATATGTTATCCTCCTCGATCTTGTTAAAAAATAAAGAGGTACTGCCCAGCAATGGTTGGGGAAATTGGGAAAACAGGGTACTTAACTTAATAATGACAGTGATTCGTTCTTGAACACGACACTCTTCCACTTCATCTCTGTGGTTGTTGGGTTGGGAAATATGCTTGTCTTTTCTTTCATCTTACCTTTTCAAAGCCTCCACTTTTGGTTTTGGTTCAATGATTCTGACTCCATTTAGTGTCATTGATGTGTTCAATAGAAGTCATTTAGTCAAAATCTTCTATGATACTCTTGATATTTCATTCCATGTCTTGCGTTCATGATCTAATTCTATATCATCATCGTTTTGTCTCAAATCATGATACCTGTTTCATGTCGTTGATGGGGGATACATCAAGGTCCTCTAACGATAGGTCACTTTCTCTTGACATCAACACATTATCCAAGAAGTTGACTTAGAAACTCACTCTTCAGTACCTTGGTGCTTGCATGCATCAATGGCAAGTTTCCTCACTCTTGATGACAGGTTTACATCATTGGTTATCAACCAACAAATTCTGTGTGGTGTTCGAATTCAACTCATTCATTCACACCATATGAATTGTACTGCAACACCTTGAGATCCATTAACAGTATCGATAATTTCTCTCTTGTTTGTTAACGACTTACATCATCAGTCAATAATCAGATGGTGTCTACCATGTTTGACTTTGTTAGGACATTATACTACTAGTGTAGCCCCTTATTGTTATTAGTAAAACCCCCTTATTGTATTTTTATTCCCATGTAGTTCCCATGTTGCTATTATTGTGTCCCATAGAAGGCCATTGTTGTTATAGTTGTGCCCCTACAATATTATTGTTATGTAGGCTCCAATTCTATTGGGACCCCTTAGACTCCTATATATAGAAAGGAGGTCTTGTCATTTGTATCACCCAAGAATTTTTCATTTGTGTAATGTAAAGGAGGTTTACCCCTTGAAGAGGTTGATTTGGAAGTCATTGGTCTCTATTTTCTTCTATTTTGTGAATTGCTTGCATAACATTTGATATCAGAACTTTGGATTCTATGGTTTCGTTGCTTCAAATAGGTCATCGTGGAATTTTCACTATAAAAATTTTTCTACGATGTTTCAGAAGGTGAGATCAAAACCCATTTGATATGAAATCTTCATGAACCTTGGGTCCAAATTTTAGATCTTGTCTCACTACATTTTCGGAGATAGGATAAATGGAAGTTACGGTTTTTGCAGGTTCCCGAATTACATCTCAAACAGGTGACCTTAGGAAAATCGTCATAATGTTCTCTTTGAGTATCTGATTGAAATTTCATAAACAGTTACAAAAATCATATGGATTGTAGTTTTCTGTGTATCATTTTCAAGTCTGAAGATCGAAAAGTGACATGTGGCACTTCATACAAGTTTTCTCTACTGAACCAGCCTATAATCAGGCCATCGTGGGAGAATTGACATAGCTCTTTCTTGGAGAATTGAATCTTGATTAGACTAGTGTGGTTGGAAAGAGAACATAGAGGGCTATCACAATACGAAATTTCAGACCTTGGAGATCCGAAATTCTAGAGGTACAACAGATTCAATATCGATCTCCTACAAAGCGAAAAAAGGTGTGTAGTATTTTTATAAATTTGCACAAGTTTGGTTTGAAAAATTAGTTTGCAGTGATTCAAAGGGAACATAGAAGCATAATTATCATTAAGTGATGCCCCAAAGAAAGAAAATGGAAACACTTAGTAAGCAACCTAAAATCTCTAGCATGCCTCATGAAGAAGAGGAAGAAATGCAACATGATATATCAAAATTACGAGACCAAGTACAACAAATTTCACTCTCAGAAAAAGTATCAGAAGCTAATATGAATGGTTTAAAGAAAGGCATGGAAGCTAATATGAATGGTGTGGAAGCTAAGATGAATGGTTTAGAAGTAAACATTGAATATTTGAAAAAAGACATGGAAGATTTGAAAGGAGGCTTGGAAACGTTTCTATAAGAAATGCTTCCTAATGTCGAAAAGGTAGTAGAGGAAACTCATGATGAGAACAAAAGAAATGTTAATCATGATCTCATAGAATCTAACGTTGGATTGAAGACCTACCATGTTCCAAAGATCTATATGAGGAATTTTTACGGAAAGGATCCCATAACATGGATACTAGAGATGGAGCAATGTTTCGATCTCCATAATGTGCAAAACACACAAAAGGTACGATCTCCATAATTGCAACTTTATATTTGGAACCCAATCAGTTTGTATGGTATCGATGACTTTGCTCTCGTAAGAAAATTATCACTTGGTCAATTTTTATAGAGGAAATGATAGCACATTATGAGGATACAAAAAGAAACACCTTCTTTAGCCAATTGATCAATCTCAAACAAAAAGGTACAATGGTGGAACACATTGAGGACTTCCAAAAATTGGATATAAGGGTAAAAGATATTCCAAAGGATTACAGGATTGATGTGTTCATAGGGACTTTAAAGTATAACATCCAACATGAGGTTTGCCTTTGGGAACTTGATTCATTGGAGAAGGCATTCAAGTTGGCAAGAAAAATTGAAAGAAAAATTATGGAAACAAGGAAGCCTACCACTCACAAATATAAATATGGAAGTGTTGCTGCCCCTAGCCTTGCACAACCTACAAGTTTGACACCACAACAATTGGAAGAAAAAAGAGCAAAAGATATTTGTTACAATTTTGATAGCAAATACACTAAAGGTCATAAGTGTGTTGAGAAGAAATTATTTTACATAGATTGCGAAGAGGAGGAAGAAAAGGAACAAGAAACGTCAAAAGAAGATGATATACACTAGGAACCAACCCTAGAGAAAGAAGAAATGAATCCGAACATATCTTGTAATGCATTGGCAAGAATTAACACTCCTTAAACTCTCAAGATAGAAGGACATATCAAGACGAAAAAGGTAATAGTGTTGATTGATTCGGGTAGTACCCATAACTTTATTCATTGTAAGATAGCCAATGAATTGAATTGATTCCTATATCCAGCACCAAAGTGTCAAGTAATGGTTGCAAATGGAGGAACCATAAATTTCTCTAGAAAGTGTCATACTATGAAGTTATCCATAGGAGAATATGTATTGAATAGTTCAATTCTTTCCATTCCAATGGATGGTGCTAATGTTGTACTAGGAGTCCAATGGCTACAATATTTGGGTATGACAACTTTTAATTTTCAAGAACTTTTCTTGAATTTTTTTTGGGAAGGAAAGGAAGTTGAATTAATGGGTATCACAGGGAAGCCGAGAAAGATAATTAGCTATAAAATCATGAAAAAGCTTCTAAAGGAAGAACACCGTGGCATAATTACACAATTATGTTCACTATAGGTGCCCACATCAAAATCATCTATTTCTCCATATCTCCAAAAAAATTTCAGCAATCATTCCAAGGTATTTGAGACTCCCAAAGGCCTCCCACCTATTCATGATCATGATCATGCTATTCATTTTATTCTAGGAAGTGTTCCTCCAAACATCGGGCCTTACAAATATCCATATGCCCAAAAGAGTGAAATTGAATGTATGGTTGCAGAAATGCTAGAGGCTAGTATAATTAAACCTAGTCAAATTTTTTCTCTGCTCGAGTAGTATTGGTGCACCAAAAGGATGGATCATGGCACATGTGTCTAGATTATAGGGAACTCAACAATCTCACTATTAAAGATAAATTTCTCATTCCTGTCATTGATGAATTATTGGATGAATTACATGGAGCAATTTACTTCACCAAGTTGGATTTTCATTCAGGATATCATCAAATCGGAATGAAGCGTGAAGACATTCCAAAAACATCATATAGAACTCATGAGGATCATTATGAATTTTTGGTCATGCCTTTTGGCCTTAACAATGCACCTTCTACATTTCAAGGTCTGATGAATTCCAATTTCAAACCCTTCCTTAGAAAATTTGTGTTAGTATTTTTTGACGATATACTAATCTACAACAAGTCTTGGAAGGATCATGTTCAACATGTTGACAGGGTGCTCAAACTATTGGAGGAGAAACAATTATATGCAAAAACCTCCAAATGTTTCTTTAAAGTATAAGAGGTGGAATATCTGGGTCATATTGTATCTCATGAAGGTGTTAAGGTAACCTAGAAAAATTAAAGCCATTAAGGAATGGAAAATTCCCACATCCATAAAGCATCTGCAAGGATTTCTTGGGTTGACAGGGTATTATCGCAAGTTTGTTAAGAATTATGGGAGAATAGCACACCTTTAACAACATTACTAAAGAAAGATGCATTTTCTTGGACTCCAAAAGCAACAAAGACCTTTGAAGATCTTAAAGAGGCAATGTTCCAAGCATCGATCTTAGCTATGCCAAACTTCACAAAAACCTTTATTGTGGAATATGATGCCTCAGGAAATGGAATTGGCGATGTTTTAATGCAAGAATAAAGAGCCATTCCTTTCGAAAGTCATCCAATCAAAGGAACGTATTTACAAAAAGCTATTTATGAGAAGGAAATGTTGGCAATACTACATGCACTTCAGAAATGGTGAACCTTACCTAGTGGGAAGACACTTTAAGGTAAAAATGGATCATGATAGTCTTAAATACTTTTTAGAACAAATATTATCTTCAGAAGAGCAGCAAAAATGGGTCACAAAGATGTTGGGTTATGACTTCGAGATCATCTACAAAAAAGGGAAGCAAAATGTTGTTGCAAAGGCACTCTCAAGAAAGGATGAGGATGTGGAAGCATTGCTTTGTGCAATTTCTATTATCCAACCAGATTGGATAAACAAAGCAACTAATGAATGGAAGAATGATGAAGAAGTGTGGGCACTCATTGAAAAGTTACAACAAGATCCTAGTACATCTAATACATTTAGCTGGAAAAGTGATTCGTTATAGTACAAAGATCGCTTATACCTTTGTAAGAATTCCCAACTCAAACAAAAGATTCTTCTAGAATTTCACACCTCTCCCTTAGGAGGGCACTCGGGATTTTTAAAAAATTACCACAAGGTTAAGAAGGATTTTTTTCCTGGGATGGCCTTAAATATGATATTCAAAAGTTTGTGGAGGAATGTTCAGTTTACCAACAAAATAAAGTTGAGACAATTAAGACCCTAGGTTTGTTACAACCTTTATCGATTCCAAGTCAATGTTGGGAGGAGGTTTCAATGGATTTTATCATAAGTTTACCCAAGTCTGAAGGAAAGAGTGTCATCATGGTGGTAGTTTTTAGACTTACCAAGTATGTGCATTTTTGTGCATTATCTCATCCATTTAAATGTAATACAATTGCTATTACAATTATGGAAACAATTCAAAAGCTACATGGAAACCCAAATATTATTGTAAGCGACAGAGATCCCATTTTCACTGTAAATTTTTGGACAAAATTATTTTCTTGTATGGGTACTCAATTATATCATAGCTCATATTATCATCCTCAATTTTATGGACAAACGAAGATAGTGAAAAAATGTTTGGAAGGATATCTTCATTGATTTGTATTTGATAAAAAAACACAATGGGTCAAGTGGTTACCTCCGGTTGAATGGTGGTATAACACGTCCTTCCATACGGCAACAAAATTGAACCCATTTATGGGAATTTATGGATACCATCCCCCATCCATCACATCATATTTAGGAGAAAATTCTAAGGTTCAAGCAGTGGAAGATCACATCGAGCATCAACAACAAGTTCTCCAAATTTTAAAGGATAACCTCATGTTGGCACATAATTGAATGAAGCAACAGACATATCAACATCACAACGAAAGAAGTTTTGATATAGGCGACTGGGTATTTTTACGGCTACAACCATATAAACAAATGTCACTCAAGAAATCTAAGAAGGATAATAAATTATCCCCAAAGTACTATGGTCCTTACAAGGTGTTGCAAATGATTGGTACTATGGTCCTTACAAGGTGTTGCAAAAGATTGGTACTATGGCATACAAATTGGAGCTCCATGCATCTTCCCGATTGCACCCAGTTTTCCATGTTTCATGCTTAAAGAAGGTTATAGGCAACAAGCTCCCAGTTCAAATAATATTGTCGGAACTTGACGAGGAAGGAAAAATTATACTAGCTCATTGATTCACATGGTTAGACTCGTACATTGGACGATCATGTGAACAAGGTATAAGACCCCATATCTATTTCCATCCATCTGGGCTGCGATTTTAATATTAATACAAGGTCAAAGTGTATGATGGCTATGATCATACAAACAATCATCCAATAATGGGTCCAATTTTTTTCATCAGTTGACATGCCTACTTGATCATTGTACATCTAATGTTAGCTTATGTACTGAGCATGGGTATGCCTCCCTCAACAGAGATATCATGATGTAAATGTATTGTAACAGATAATGATCTCGCTGATTGTTCTTGATCCTGACTTGTCACAAGGTAAAGCACTTCAGTCATCAAATTCCATTTCTAACTTTGCGCTTTAAGGGGAAATCTGTTATAGGCCATTTTGTCACATCTGATCAATAGCCCTAGTGAAAATTCCATGTAAAAAATATATAAGGTCATGGTCAATGGGACACATATTCCAAGCTGAATAGTGGGAGAAACATCCTAGTGGGTGTTGATTCGGTTTATTATGGGTTAGGAAATTGGCAAAGGCAATGACTAAGGCTTTGGAAAGGAAAAATGGCATTTTTAGAACATTTATTTATGAAAATAATTGAAATTAGGAGAAAATGAAGGTGAAAGGCACATGTTGCATGAAAGGAGGAAACTAAAGGAAAATAATGGAAAATTAAGAAAATAGAGGCCTCATTAATAAAAAGGCTTTTGAGGATCAATTGGAAAGCTCTTAGTAAATATAAGCTCTTGGCTCAGGATTGGTCAGTGTAACTTTTTGTCAATTTAGTTTTGGAGCTCTCTCATTATTCTCTCTCTCTCATACTCTTAGAGACTTAGAGTTTTCTTGGAGCACTCTTGGTGGGTGTGGCATACTTGGATTCTTGGAGCAAGAAGGTAAAGGAAGAGTAGGAAAGTGCAAGAGGGCATTGGGATCAAGCAATTACATCAAATTTTCTTGCAGGTACCGAGTTACATGTATGTTTCCTTCACTAGTTTTGGCATGCATGGCATATGCATGTGGATTATTGGTTATGATCTATCATTGGCATGGATGATTTCCTGGATTGACAATGGGTTGCCCAGCCTTTCCATTTCCTAGATAGCCATGGTGATTGTGGGTTTACTTTCATTATTTTTTTTTGGCTAGTTCTTGTGTTTCCTTAGATTGGGTTGAGTTATTAGTTCTTGGAAGCCCTAGTTGGACAAATGCTCTAGAAGCCCTGTAACAGCCTGGGTTGAGTTACTAGTCCTGGAAGCCTTGGTTGGACAAACACTCTGGAAGCCCTTGTTGGGTTGAGTTACTAGTCTTGGAAGCCTTGCTTGGAGAAAATCTCTAGAAGCTAGGTGGCAGCTACGGGTCTAGTTACTAGTCCTGGAAGCCTTGGTTGGAACAAATGGTCTAGAAGCCCTGTAAGGCTTGGATGGAGACCAATCTGATGATGATTTTGTGATGTACGACTGTGAGATGGAATCACTGTTTGATGGGTTGATGTGGATGGCCTCTAGAAGCCCTGGATGAGTTTTGATTGATGTGTTCTATGAAATCCCACATTCATGATTGGAGAATGGCACAGGGGTGAATGGCTGAAGATAGATTTGGCTCAACCATTCAACGATTGGGTGGAATGTGGAAATCCCATCCCGAGTTTGGATTTTTCATCATTAATGAAAGGTTATTTCTCCTTGTTTTTCTATGAGAATTTTGATGGATTATATGTGATCTATATGGCTATACTTTCATGAGTATTTCTTTCTGTCTTACGTTGGTTATGTATATTTTCTATGACAATAACTATGTATGGCTCTCATCATGTTTCTACTTGTACGTGAATGAATAAGGTATCTAGGACCTAGTTGATGGAATGGAAGTTAATGTGTTGAGGCATCAATGTTTCATGGAAAATATTAGATAAGTATGAGACCCCTATGCTCAGATATGTTATTTACACATGTAGATTACATATTCATGATATATTTGACGAAATTCCTGGTATGGCTAGTAGGGGTCCAGTAAAGGTCTCATTCAAGTAATTTCTTTAGTACTATCATTTCCTTGTTCATTTACTATTATGAAGGTATCATGAAGTTTTGAGTAGTGACCTGGAATATAGGCCTGAAAAAATGGCTCAAATCCCCGAGACAGTGGCATAACACTGATAAAATGAGTCTCTAGATGCTAGCAGATAAGCTTGTGAGAGTGATTGGAGGTTTTTGGACACTCTCATGCATATAACATGAGAGCAACTGAGGCTTAAGTTGTCCAAAAGCTTAGTGGGACTAAAGGAAAAGCTATATGAAGTGTTGGATTGGTTCCTAAGAGTCTTGAAGTTCATGTTTAATGTCTGTATGGTGTGTTTCTGTCGATTCCACTTCCTTAATGTGACTTAGGAGGTCAAATCATATCATAGTGGCCTATCATCGCATGTTTACCCTGGATGACAGGTTCCTTGGGTAGATGTGCGAGGAGGGTGTTAAAGCGTGGTATCAAAGCGTGGTTGCGCTCTCCTTGGGCTGTGTGTTGATCATTCTTTCATGTTGGTTCCATATGTGTAGCTTATGCATGTAGTCCATGTGCTTGTTTCATTTGCATGGTGTTGATCATGGTTGCAGTGATGTCACCATGTGGAGGTTGATGGTGTCGTCATCATGAGTGTATGGTTGTATATGCATTCTTTATACACGTCGGTGTTCACATGTTTTCAAGTTCACATGATCTTGGTGTTATTTGCATGCATGAGGTCATGGTTTATGTAGTTGATATGGTCATGCATTGATGACTGGACCCTAGCTAGAATGATGTGTATATGGTTTCGTACTCATGTGTTATATGTATATATGCATTTGTTATGCATGCATGGTCTTGGTTATAGTTATGCATGAAATGTAGGTCAAACATGCCTTGTGAAGTCATTGTATGAAATTTAGGTCATCATGGTGCTATTGGTTGTTATGATGCTAATGTGTTGGCTGAGATAGAGCAGGAGATGTAGATCATCATAATGAGGTTGCAACATTAGACTTTGGGTAGATCGTTATATAGGTTTGCATGTTTGGCATTCAGGTATGTAAGTTAAGGATTTTCATGTGCATTAGGTTTATGTACATGTTTTTGATATTATGGTTACATAAATGATAGATGATAGTTGATTAGTATAGTCACATGTACATGTGTCATGAATGATAGTAACCTGTGGTTGTATGCATTTCTATTTTTGTTTTATGTTAGACAACTTGATGATCATGTTATATGTTGTTGATGAGTATGCTATAGGTTAGAACTTTTTGTTGTTATATGATAGTTAACTTGATGATTAGGGTTATAACATTAATATATTGATGTTATATGTATCATGCTAAATTGGATTATCCTATGCATATGGCTAGGGTTTCGACATTTAGGTATGAGTCAACTTATTGTGACATTGTGTTGTACTAATCTAGACTGATTGTACATATGTGATTGTTATGCATGAATAACAAATTTTCATGAGCTTATGATATGAACATGTTATATAGTGACTATTATGGATATCGTAATATTATTTATGCTTGAGTTCATATGTTGTGAATTTATATTTGTTGGGTGTGGAGCCTAATTATCTTCTTTATTCAGAGGTATTACCGCATTGGACCCCAATTCGTAATGTGGCGGCAACGCTGCCCATAATATTTGTGCTACAAGGGGGGTCTAGGGGGGTTGGATGCGATCTTTGGGAGCCCCCCCTGGTGGGGGATTGGGGGTAGTGCCCTTGAAGCTAAAAATAGATGTAAAATTGCCTTGTAAAATGTTGTAATTTTGTAGTCAATTTGGGCCATTCATTAGGCGGAGATCTGATGATAGAAGTTATGTTTAATTTAGGTTTTTTTGCCCTAAAAGGCAACCCCTCGCTATATATGAGGGAATTGTATTGCATCTATGTATATCTGTATTCTAAGTGAGAAAGGGAGAGGAGATTGACCGAGAGAGAATAGGGAATTACAACAAATCTGTTGTAGGTTGTATCTCTTCTGTTTGTTGGATAATATGAAAGTAAGGACTGGCTATTTCTCTGTGGACGTAGCCCAAATTGGGCAAACCACGTATATATGTGTCTCTCTTGTTTTATGTGTTTTCTGTGTTTATATTTCTGCAATATATTTTATGTGTTCCATTGCTTTGCAATATATAATTTTCTAACAATATCATGCTAACTAGATTGATCGTGCAGACAATATATCTTCCCCTAAGATACATTAAGGTATGAGTTCACTTATGTCGTATATTTGGTACTTGATTGTTGAATTATGTCATCTATTTGGTGTTCGAGTGTTTTGTTTCTATTACGTCATCTAGTTGATTCATTTAACATGGTATGTTTTCAATTTGGTTGAATGTTTGATGAATTATATGATATGAGTATGAATCTATAGGATTGCATGAAGGAACGGTCTTGTTTTAAGATGATTGTACTAATACATATGTGTCGAGACAATTGATATGTACTTGTGTGTAAGTAGGTGATAGTTGTAGCATTATGTCTAATGACTATGAGTTGACTATGGATTATGACATGATTGTTAGTCTTGCTAAATGTTGACTTCAAATTGATACATATGATTGTCTTGATATTTGGAACATGTGGTTGACATGTGTGAGCAATTGAAATGCTTGGTATTAGCGTGACAAGGTAATAGTTGATGTGTTTATATAACTAATGGTTGGGTGATGCGACAGTACATAGTAAGCCTCGATTGCAACAAGGTAAAAAGGTAAAGGAAAGGAATTGGGCAAGAATTCCTTTGGCTATGTTTAGAAACCCTAATTCCAAACGAATGAGTACTTTGCATACATGAAGTCTTCTTAACCTTGATTTGTCTAAAATTATGTGGATATGTGCTAGATTCATGAACATGTCTTTGACAGGTATATTAGTTAGTCTCTAGTTATAGGTGGATCTATCAATGGAATTGGAGTCCCTTGAGGGATGGTGTGGATGTGTTCAATTGCAAGCAACGTGCTTGGCACAACAAGGCAAGGTAACCAATGTGTTGTTATGTTTATTTATGCGGTGGCAATTTTGTGTTTATGGAAATATGATGCAGGGGATTGCATGGAAAAGAGACTACCATGAGATCTTCAAGAAGGCTCAGGTGAGCTTTCCTTTGGAAGCACTAGGAACCATGAGATTGATTCATGGTGTATGTTGAGAGTATTGTACTTTTGGTCTTTTTTTATTTTCTTGCACTTGATTTGTAGTTTTGTTATGTCTAGTGCATGATCATGCCACTTTTTTGTGGTGTCGTATTGCTACTGGTTTTCATGGTTTTCTTCTTGTTTGTTTCTTGTGCTTGCATTTTAAGTTTTTAGTCTTGGGAATTGGTTGAGAACGCGGAAAGTTAATGGAGCTTGGGGAGAGTTGTGTGGTACCCGAAAGGTAATGTAAGATTCAAATGAAGCTCAGTGCATGAGTAACCGTAGCGAAAGGTAAGACTATGAGAGTCAGTTGGACTAGTTGGGTCCATTGTGGTAAATGATGGTGGAAGTAAAGTCATGAGAATAGTAACCAAAAATCTAAATTACATGGATCTGAGGCATCAAATTCCTTGGCTATGTTGGGAACGATTGTTCTAAATGTTGTGAATGCTATGCACAAATAAGGAACTTCTCTTAACCTTGACCTTATGTAATTATGTTTGGATCATGATTATGCTGATGTCTATATGTGTATATTGACTAGATCATTATTATTTTATATTGATTTTATATGTATGTATGCATATTGTATCCTGATATGGTGATTCATGATTGTTTATGCTAATTCTTGTATATGTGTATGTATCTATGTACTTGTGTCACTGTCCGACAGGGTCATAAAGAATCATTCTTGTGGAGGAATGATTGCTTACACAGGCAAATGACATGCAGAGGTTCCTGAACTTGTGAGGAATCAATTGGGAAGAGTAGTCATGAAAAATATATGAGGTCAGTATCATGTGGATATGAATTGATATTGTATGCTTGTATTATGCCTATGTTTATGTTATGACAGGTAACGTTGAGGGATGCATCAGCGAAATGAAAGAAGTATGGTCTACAACATGTTGGGATAAGCATGGATAAGACACTGGAAGCAAGGTTTCTTGGTAGAGACAATGTACTTTTGGATGTGAGGTACTATTGCTGTGCATATGTTGTATATGGCCTACATGTTGTATATGTTATACATGTTGCATATGTGATGTTGTGTGCATGCAATGTTGTATGTATATAGTGTGTGTACATGTTGTTATGCAATGATTATGTACAAGGTGGTACAGATAGTGTTGAGTGCATATGGTTCTTTGTTCATCTTGGATATGTAGTGTTGTGTACAGATGATGCTACGTACATGTTGGATATGCAGTGCTATGTACAAGTGGTGTTGTATGCATGTTTTACATGTGGTGCTATGTACAAGTGGTTTTGTGTGCATGATTGTACAAGTGGTTTTGTGTGCATGTGGTGTTGTGTATATGTTGTACAAGTGGTGTTGTGTTCAGGTGGTGATGTGTACATGTCATGCATGTGGAACTGTGTACAGGTGGGGTCGTGTATGTGGTACTATGTACATGTCATATCGTGACATGTCTATTCATTGTGTTGTACTCTGTGTGGGTACATGTATTGTGTGGCGTTGTACATTGGGTAGAGATGTATGAGTTTTGTTGTATATCGTGTGTATGTGTATGCATTTTATGGTGTCGCATGATGTGTGCATAATGTATGTCTTTTGATGTACATTGTGTACGTATACGTGTTGTGTTGCGTCATACACCGGACGTAGGAGTATGTATCGTGTTGTATTGTACATTGGGTGTAGGTGTATGTGTTGTATGTCAAGTGCAGATGCATGTATTGCAGGTGTGGTATGTCGTGTGTGGTTGTATGTGTGGGATGTACACTATGTGTATGTGCACATGGTGAAGGCATTTGGCATTTGTTGGTTCTGGAAATCGATCCCGAGTGCGTACGGAATTAAGATAAGATAGAAGCTAAGGATCGACTAAAAGATAACTATCAGGTATTTTATTTCAGTTTAATTATGCATGTTATTTATAATTATAGTCTATGATGATTACATGTGAGCTATGATTCTGTTTTATGATGGTTACATGTGAGTTATGATTTTGATCTATGATGTTTGTGTTTCGATCCAACCTGATGTGACATATTTATACATGATGATTTGGTCAAACATGTTAGATTGACTTGTTGTGACAGGGAGTAAACATGATTGCGAGTGTACCTTATTGACGAGCTACCAATGAGGTATGAAGTGAATTTATTTGAATTTATTTTGAATCTAATGGGAGTTATGTGCTTGGTACAGTGTTGTCACTCACTGCTTCATAGGTCATCAATTGCTTCAAAAGCCAAATAGCAGTGATTTTTGATGCCAAATTATGAGCCACAGAAGCTATCAAAGCTAGATGGGACCCTCTCCATTATGCAGTGCTTGGAAAAAATATTTTTGGTTGTATATAGAAGTCCAAAAAAGGGTTCCTAGATCAAAAGTTATACCCTATTGGTGAATTCCTTTGAAAAACTTAGAAAACAAGGAAAATGGCTAAGTGTGGAGGTAAATCGCAATCGCAAATCGGGCTTGTTGGTGGGTAAGGAGCAGTGGAGGAATGAAAACCAACGATCGTTCAATCGTTGATATTACATATCGGCAATTGGTGGGTCCAGGCACAACGTTTATCGGCACATGCTTAAGGATTATCTGTGGTTCACGAGATTTTTGTGGGGGTCAATCTGTGATATAATGTTGTATCGTCAAGGGAGGGTTAAAACACTTTAACGAAGGAAATGTGAGTGTACCTTATTGACGAGCTACCAATGAGGTATGATTTAAATTTATTTTGAATCTAATGGGAGTTATGTGCTTGGTACAGGAAGCACATAAATTCTAGGTTTAGTGGTTGAAATCGACGGCAAGTATTAACATCAACAACAAAAGAAATTGGAACATGCACCAGTATGTTGGTAAAGCACTTCAAGAGCAAGGCTATTGTGGGACACTCGTACCCAATAGTGGCCATTGATTTCCATGAGCATGTTATGACCAATATGATGGTTTTAAGGAAGGGATATGCCTTGGTTTTTGTATCTTCCACTGGGAGGAAGCCTTGTCAGGGATGGACTGCCCGGAATGGGGGTGCCAACAGAACTTGTGAGGTGAGTGACTGCATAGAAGGGGTGACCGGATTTCCTTAGGGACAGTGTAACAAAGAAGGGAAGGACGGGGATATATTTGTTTTGGTCATGAGCATTTCCAGATGGAATCATATGTACATTGGGAGTGCACCCTAGAACAATGAGCCAGTAACTATTCACTGAGAGGACAAGTGGTGTAGGATTATAACGCTGGACATTAATGGATACAAATTTGACTTTGCAGTGGATTCTCGACTTCTTGGGAAGGAGGTGAACCTAGTATTACTTTGAGGGTGGACGGGTGAGCCTCTGGATTCCCTTGTTGCAGATGCAGATATTTGTTGGTTAAGAAAAATGCGCATATGTGTATATGTGTGTATTATTGTCAATAATGTATCAAGCTGGATTTATAAAGCTCCATAGATAGTACAGTTATTTGTTGGTTGAAGAAAATGTGTATGTGTATATGTGGTTATTGTAAATACCATAATGAGTTGTGTTATAAAGCTCCAGTAAATGGTATGTTTGTCATGTTTCAACAATGGTCATTATAAATACTGCAACGAGCTATGTTATAAATCTCCATGGGAAGTATGTTTTGTTTTCAACTATCTTATTGGTTGTAGGTACCATTGAACACCGAGGATGGTGTTCCCCCAAGGGGGAGGGTTTTGTAACAGCCCTAGTGAAAATTCCATGTAAAAAATATATAAGGCCACGGTTGATGGGACACGTATTCCAAGTTGAATGGTGGGAGAAACACCCTATTTGGTGTTGATTAGGTTTATTATGGCTTAGGAAATTGGAAAAGGCAATGGCTAAGGCTTTGGAAAGGAAAAATTGAAATTTTGGCACATTTATTTATGAAAACAATTGAAATTAGGAGAAAAGGAAGGTGAAAGGTCACATGTTTCATGTGAGGAGGAAATTGAAGGAAAATAATGGAAAATGAAGAAAATAGAGCCCTCATTAATAAAAAGGCTTTTGAGGATCAGTTGGCAAGCTCTTAGTCATTGTAAGCTCTAGGCTTAGGCTTGGTTAGTGTAACCTTTTGTCAGTTCAATTTTGGAGCTCTCTCATTATTCTCTCTCTCTCTCATACTCTTAGAGACTTAGGGTTTTCTTGGAGCACTCTTGGTGGGTGTGGCATACTTAACTTCTTGGAGAAAGAAGGCAAAGGAAGAGTAGGAAAGCACAAGAGGGCATCGGGATCAACAACTACATCGGATTTTCTTGCAGGTACCAAGTTACATGTATGTTTCCTTCACTAGTTTTGGCATGCATGGCATATGCATGTGTATTATTGGTTATGATCTGTCATTGGCATGGAGGATTTCCTGGATTGACAGTGGATTTCCTAGCCTTCCATTTCTTGGATAACCATGGTGATTGTGGGTTTACTTTCATTATTGTTTTTGGTTGGTTCTCATATTTCCTTAGCTTGGGTTGAGTCATTAGTTCTTGGAAGATCTGGTTGGACAAACACTCTGGGAGCCCTGTAACAAATTGGGTTGAGTTACTAGCCCTAGAAGCCTTGGTTGGACGAACATTATGGAAGCCCTTGGTGGTTTTAGTTACTAGTCCTGGAAGCCTTGGTTGGAAAAACACTCTGGAAGCCCAACGATAGTTGTGGGTTGAGTTACTAATCCTGGAAGCCTTGGTTGGAGAAAACACTCTGGAAGCCTTGGAAGGCTTAGATGGAGACCAATCTAATGATGGTTTTGTGATGTACGAATGTGAGGTGGAATAACTGTTTGATGGTTGAGGTGGATGGCCTTTGGAAGCCTTGGATGTGTTTTGATTTATGTGTTCTATGAGATCCCACATTCATGCTTGGAATATGGAACGAGGGTGAATGGCTAAAGAGAGATTTGGCTAAGCCATTCTACGGTCGGGTAAAATGTAGAAGTCCCATCCCGGGTTTGGGTTTTGTATAATTAATGAAAGTTTATTTCTCCTTATATTTCTAAGATAATTTTGATGGATTATATGTGATCTATATGGTTGTAATTTCATGACTATTTATATCCCTCTTATGACAGTTATGTATATGTTTTATGACAACAACTATGCATGGATCTCATCATGTTTCTACTTGTAAGTGAATGAATAAGGTATATATGACCTAATGGATGGAATGGCAATTAATGTGTTGAGGCATCAATGCTTCATGGGAATCTTAGATAAGTATGAGACCCCTATGCTCAAATATGTTATTTACACATGTAGATTACATATTCGTGATGTGTTTGACGAAAGGCCTGGTATGGCTAGTAGGGGTCCAGTAAAGGTCTCATTCAAGTAATTTATTTAGTACTATCATTTCCTTGTCCATTTATTGTTCTGAAGGTATCAGGAAGTTTTGGTCAGTGTCCTAGGCTTTGGGCCTTAAAAAGTGGCTCAAAACTTGGGGACGTTGGCATAAAACTGACAAAATGAGTCTCTAGACGCTAGCAGGCAAGCTTGTGAGAGAGGATGGAGGTTTCTGCGACTAAGGCTTAAGTTCTCCAAAATCTAAGTGGGACCCAAGGGCAAGTTGTCTGAAGTGTTGGATTAGTTCCTAAGGGTCCTGAAGATGATGTTGAATGTTTGTATGGTGTGTCTCCATTGGTTCCACTTCCTTAATGTGACTTAGGAGGTTGCATCATATCATAGTGGCCTCTCGTCGCATGTCTACCCCAGATGGCCGGTTGCTTGGGTAGATGTGGGAGGAGGGTGTTACACTTGTTAACTAGTTCAATTAAAATCATTTTACCCTTTGTCATCACCTTTGCAAGCTTTAAGCACGACTCTCCCTAATCCATAAATTTCTACCTTTAACTGCTTCATTTCAGTGATTTTATAAACCAACACACCCTACTACCTTAAGAGACTGCGTTTACTAGTAGGTTGACCCTCTCTAGACCTACACTGATCACCAACAGGTTGCCCCTTGCTGGGGGTGCATTGATTCTATAAATTCATGAAAAATAGAAAGAATCCTAAAGCTTCCTCTTCCAAAAGATTCCAGGAGTTGTTACAACCATTTACCTTGGATGAAAGTCTTGAATCCTATCCTATCCTACCTTGGAGATTTCACCCCTTATCCCTTGAGCTCATCCACCCATCAAGAGTGGATATCAATCCTAGCTTGGGTAAATGGATAAGAATTCCTAACCTACCATCCTCTTCTATATATTTACTGCCACCCACAAGCTAAGGGTTGGCTTTTGGAGATAGATTCTACCCTCATGTTGTTGTTGTGAGAGTCATTATTCTATGCATTAGGGTGACATAGAAATACACATTGTGACAAGGAAGGACAAGTCAACTTGGAGGAGCTCTTCTACAAGATCAACTTTATATTTTGTTGTAACTCTCTCCATTTCTATTAATACAAAGAGTTCATTGTTTTCCCATATGTGATGTTATGATTTCATGTATTTCAATACCATGTTGATCTATTGAATAAAGTGATTGGATAATACTACATAGATGTCGTAGATCTTTGGCTTGTGTTGTCTGATTCTGTAGGTTGTAATTATAGCAATTAGAGCTAGGAATTGAGCATAAAAACTAAGAGAGGAATGAGGCTTACGATGGATTCTAGGTAGGCTTCATCCTGTTTTCCATTTACTTTAAGGAAAACATTGGTTTCTTTGCCTTCTATTGCTCTAGGTCAGTCCACCATATCTAGGGAGGACACTTTTGTCCACAGTCATAGATTTCGTATAACATGAGTAAATGACATGGTATGAAACTTGAGCCCCCAAGGTGTAAATCATTGGGAAAATAATGTTATGTAAAAATAATGAGGTCCTTTCAAAAACGAACTTACATGTGTCCATGTTTGGAGCAAGCATGTACACATAATAGTTGTAGTGGTAACAAAAAAAATCAACATTGTGTATGCAAGGACAAGACCGCCTTAGTTATTGATTCCACTAGTCACAAAGAAATGAAGATAAGATGTCAAATATGGGTGAAACCATTTTTTTTACCATCCACTAATGTATATTATAGACAAATGTTAGACCACCCACAAATAATCAAAATTGATGTCAAGGTATATAATACATTTTAGCAAGTGTGAATAGATCTATTTATGTCAAGGACCTATATAATCTAACAATCAGGGGAATTTGATGTACTCCCTTATCAATAGTTAGGGAACCTACCATTGATGACTCTAAGCCCTGAGGTACTGTAAGGTACACTAAATCATGTTCCCGGAGTAATCACACTAGTGTTGATAGGAAGAGATATGTTGGAAGGAGGGCATTAAGGCATACCCCATGAACCAATACAAGAAGGTATCAAAAAAATTATATGATTTCAAGGCCCAAGAAAAAATAGAATGAACACACCACCTTGCATGTTTCTCCCATACATTATATGAAAGTAGCACGCAAAAATAACCTCTAAGAAACAACCAATAATGAAAGTTGCTAACATAGGTGAAGAATTGCACCAATGATGAAAATGGAAACCAAGGTGTAATATGAATCACACATTGTGACTATATGACTTGTTTTCAAGAATAATGGAAATCCCTTAGTCCATGACCAATGAGGAGATGTAATCTACTAAGCACAGGTGACTTACCAATGATAAAAGTAAGTTCCAAGGTGCTAATGGCTCTAAGTCAATCTCCTAGAGTAATGTATTATAGTCGAAAGGAGAAGAATCACTAATGAGAAGGGAATAATGAGTCCTTGCACACTAACACAAGAAAGCATCAATTATGTTGATGAAATGGGGAACAACTTGACAATAGGGAAGGACAAAATCAACGGTTAAGAAATTTGAGGAATGATTGACATTGATTTAAATAGATCCTTTGAACAGAATAGTTTGACTATTCTGGTTATGTTTATGGTATGTGTTTCTTTAATTACATACTAAGTGAATGAACTTATTCGTTTCTTAGCTATGGTTAATATTGAATAAGTGTTGTTATTCTTTACTGATTATTGTTTATTATATGGACGCAGGTAATTAACAAGCCTTTCTCTTCCTTCCCGAGTCCCCCTTTATGATAGTACTATTACTTTTCTAACCAGTGGCTCATTTTTACCTACCAATCATGGATGTTACCTCATGCACCTTACATTGGGTGTCTCACAAAACTCACACAGTTGTTGCCTCGGAGAGGTGTTTCATTCTCTTATGTGTAATTGTAACCAAGGTATATATGTGAAACCTTTCCAACGGTGGTCAGACCATATGACTGGATGGGACTTATACACCAAACAGTGTGATGTCTAATTGGAACTTCACCTTGGGGAGATCCCCTTACAATGTTGGCGGCATCTAGCATCGTCAACACATATATATGATGATTATAGAGATCTCAATAATTTTCTCTTCTTTTATATATAATATTTGATATTTTTATCTTTTTAATATTATAAATCCTGAAAAGAATAAAATATTGATGAAAATATACTAGAGGAAATTAGTGTAGCAAAGCATGCAACTACATTTCATATGCACAAAACGTACCTATGTGAAAACACACAACAAAAATAATGTGAAAATATGTGTACACTCATAAGCTTGTTCTCTCCACGGATAAGGTTTTTCAATGTAGAACCAATATATGCAAAGGTGAGAGACAAAATAATGAGTAGGTGGTAAGCCAAGGATAGCATACTACAAAGGACATTATTCTAAAAATCACAAGCAACATATGCAATGAAAAATGCAAATCGAAATATGAAAATTGGAACCTATAAGTTGTGGCTCAAAAATATGTGAAGAGAGCCAATGCAACTTCAAATAGTGTGTCATGGTGGAGCTAAGAGGGATCCAAACAATATGAGAAAACTCAAATTTGGCATCAAAAGGTGGGAAAGATGCTAACTATGGTGGCCCATGCTAGATAGTATATACAAGTCAAGTTTATGACACATAATAATGAAAACTATGGTTAAAATTCATAACTTGGTGGAGTGACTCTTAAGGAAAAAATGAATTGAAAATTGATAATGCATAATTCAAGGTTTTGATACCTATACCTAAATACCATCTCTGATTGAATTATCTAAAGACACAAGGAAATAATATGATGTTTAAAAAACAAATTGTGTCCTTAAAACTTCATTTTACTTGCGAGAGCCAAAAAATAGTCTTGCAACATAGTATTAATCCACCATAGGTTGTATTTCAAATTGAAAGGCACAAAAAGATTTACACTACATGTGGATGCATCATTAATATGTTAAGGTCAATGGATGAATCTTGGGAGGTGCAAAGCATAACACATTAATGATGACATGTTTAGTTGTGTGCATCTCCAATCAAATAAAATGCATTAGGGGAATTTTGAGGTATCAAATCGGTCCACTTAAGGAAAATAATAGAATAATAGTTAAAATAATAAAATAAGAGTTATGAATTTTTAAAGACAAAGAGAGGAAACTACTTTTTATTGTATTTTTGGCTTATCTCCCTATAGGTTTACTCAAACGCCAATTGTGGACACTCATTCGATGGGGTATCAAATTCCACATCCAACGAGTACCCAATCTACATACTTCCGAGTAGACCCACATAGAAAAAAATTAAAATACATGAAAAAAATGTGTTGAACATGTTTTTTTCATGTATTTTAATTTTTTTCCGATGTGGATCTACTCAAAAGTATGCATAGTGGATACTCATTGGATATGGAATTTAATTTCTCATCTCACATGTGTCCACACTTGGCGTTTGAGTAAACCTATAAGGGATAAGTTGAAAATACAATGAAAAGCAAAGAAATTTACTTATAATTTCAAATCAGTTTGAGAAAATTTTAATCCATTGTGGATAGAGAATGGAAACCAAATTTGACAATTCAAAAATAAGGAATATTCAATTGGGGATAGCGGAAAAAATGAAAATATTGCTTAGATAAGAGGAAAACACTAAAAAATGTTGTAAATGAAAAACCAATCTAAATAACTCTTTTTATTTTTGTTGCATCAATACATCATTTCATATAACACATCAGTATAAATAGATTATTATGATCTATTATAAAAAAACAAATCCACAAAAACCTATGCTTACCACCTCTACTAGAAAAATACAAAAAAAACACTCATAAAATCTCAATTCAATGTTATTTTTCTTGTATTAAATGCCCCACTTAAATAAATTAATAAATATAAAATAAAAAAATCACTAAAGTAAAAATGATATAACATTGACCACTATATAAGATTAAATTGTTCAGATTTTTTTTAAAAACTTCATAAAATCTTAATTCAATATTATTTTTTATAGTAATAAATGCTCAAATAAAAATACTAAATAAATATAAAATAAGAAAAATTTACTAAGATAAAAAAGATATAACATTGAACACTATGTAAAATCCCTAAATATTTTACTAAATGAGGTAAGGAAAATTTTCCTCATCCTTATTCTTAGAATACCATTTAGCTTTTCCTAGAAGTTGTCCTTTCAACCTGATATGTCAAAGGTCATGTTCCCCCTGTCTTGTAGTTTTGTACCTCTTCTACAAAATTGTGTCGTCTAACAAATTTTCCTGAGCATCTAGACCTACCCCCCTCCTGATTTGACATGGAAGGCTCATAGAGTTTGAGATTCTCCAAATTTTTTACTTAGTAAATGCACATGTATTGGGGTATATTGTATCTATAGGAATTATCTCCCACCAATTCCTTTTTCAATTGTAACCACACACTGACTTTCACTCTAAATGAATTATTTATTTTGTGTTAATCATGTATGGATTTATATTTTTCTTGTGATTTATTTAGTGTCTCGTAAACTTGCAAATGGACATACCTAAACTTCTTTAAATCATGTTCTTCTCTTAATGCATCTCTTGTGCAATCCTCCATCACTCCTTGTTATCCATAAACAACTTCCAAGGGCGAAGGTGGAAAACATCCAAAGTAAGTTTCAAAGGAGAAGCTATCAGTGAAAGTGTGGGCTGCTTTGTTATAAGAATGTTGTATATGGATCAAATTTTCATCCTAGGTCTTTGAATGCTTCTAATTGTAAATCCCCAAAAGTTACACCAAAGTCCTATTGACTACTTCTATCTACCCATCTATCTATGGTTGGAATATTTTAGACCTCTTCAACTTTGTGTCCATATTCTCCCACAACATAGTCTAAAATGCATTATGAAATGTAGTGTCTATGCCTGAAATGAAGCTTGTTGGTATTAAAAAAATTGTTGCTTCTTATCCTTTAATGGTATTTTTAGAGGACATGAGGATGCAGATATTGTTGAACTTATCAACTAACACAAATAAGCCGTCATATCCATTCATATTTGTTGGTAAACCTCCCACAAATTCCATGGAAATTCTTTCCCAAGGATGAGTGGCTACAAGTAAGGGATTGTATAGACCTTTCTTCCTCTTACTAAGCTTGTTGGTACAACAAAGTATACACCTTGTAATGTACCATTCTCGTCTTCTTACATTTTGTACCAGTACACATACCTCTATTAGTTATCAAATGTCTTCCGAACAATAAAATTCCATGCAACCTTGAAGGTGTGGGCCTTTATGATAAGCTACAGTTGCTCATCTTTAGGAACACAAGGCATTTCCAGCCTATAGATTCATGTCACCAGTTTTACATGACGTTGGCCTTATAGCCACTAAGAAGCTCTTTAAATCCTGAATCTTCTATGCATGCCTCTCTGTATACATCATGGGTGAAAGGATCCATCTATATATGCGTTCCTAGACCTATAAATTTTTATATGGGTGGCATTCGAGCCATGTCTTCCAACATATTTTTGTGACCCTTCTTGTATTTAATGACTAAATGAAACTATTCTAAGAACCCCATCCCCTTGTAATGTCTAGTCTATTGTATCTTACTCTGGGCTTTTAGATATTGTATCAATTGGTGGTCTATGACGATGACGGTCTCCTTTCCCATCAAATAATGTTTCTACTTTTTGGAAGCTTGTACCAAGGCATAGAGCTCCTTTTCCTAAGTAGGGAAGTTGATAACTACCCCATAAAATACTTCAAAATGATAGCACACACGCATCACTCCTTGCATGAAGACCACTTCCATGGCATACCCACTTATATCTATCTCCACTTTGAAGGGCTTCTACAAGCTTGAATATGTGATCAAAATCCTTCTATTGATTCTTACCCCACTAAAAGTTCTTACCACTCATTGTTATGGCATGGATTTGTGCAAATACTATTAAAAATGAAGCTATGGACTTCTACAAGCATCGTGCTACCCTAAGAAAACTCCTAACTTCAAAGACATTTGTATGAACTAGCCACTTCATGATGGTTTCCATGTTTGCAAGATTTATCTTGAGCTCCAATCCACCAATAACATACCCCAAATACACCAAATACTGCTAGGAAAGCTCACATTTCTTTAGGTTTTCCAACAACTGATTATTCTCCAGTGTCCATTAGGAAAATATTGAGGTCTAAAATGGGCCTCATAAGGAAAATAATAAAATAACAGTTGTGTATTTTTAAAGAAAAAGAAATAAAAGTACTTTTCAATAGTGTTTTAAGCTTATCCCCTTGTAGTATTACTCAAATGTCAAGTGTACATGCTCGTTAGATGTAGAATTAAATTTCACATCCAACGAGTACCCACTATGCATACTTATGAGTAGACCCACGTCAATGTATGTGTATGTCGTCGGATCCAACAAGCGACAAAGTTTAGACTCATTGTTAGTGGATGAGAGACTGGTCGTGGTGTCTAGAGGTAATTAACCCTGAGGGTGGAACTTTCCTTACCTCCCACTGCTCACCACTTGCCACTAAATGCATTGCACAATGCATCCTATATGAGCAAGTCGACAAGGTTAAACAATCTTGTCAAAGTTCCAAAGAGGAACTGCTCGTTGTTCACCACTTGTTGCTTGGTCTTTTGCTCATGCTAAACACCCTTGGCATTGATACCGCCAAGCGGCATGACATAGGCTTGACAATATGACTCATTAAATTAACTAGTCATGACTACAATCCATAAAGCATAATTCCAACAATTTGAACTTATTCAAAGATGTAGAAATTTTAATCACCCCAAGTAATTCCGTGAGATCACATATTTACAAATACAAAAACCCTATGGGAAAAGTGATTTCTTTTTGTCAATCAATGCATAGCAAAGCCTTACCTTAAGATGTTAATAGTTAAGTAAAATTATAATAACATCAATCCCCAATTCATTCCTACAACAAGAATAATAACAAAATATTAAAATAATATTTTATTTATACAACACAATCATTATATTTTACGTTAAAAAAATTCAGCACAACAATGAAAATGTTAACAAACAAGCATTGTGTGGAATGCATATAGGTGATACTTTACTCTATAAAACATCACTCACCTTCTATAT
This sequence comes from Pinus taeda, assembly GCA_000404065.3. Lineage (NCBI taxonomy): Eukaryota > Viridiplantae > Streptophyta > Pinopsida > Pinales > Pinaceae > Pinus > Pinus taeda. The sequence continues at coordinate 93,748 of APFE030388132.1, read as the reverse complement.
TTCTCTACACTATGAGAAAGTCAACATAATTGGCTCACTAACTTGAAGAAGGGCAAATGGCTATTCAAAATTTTCTCATGGTTTTACTATTTACAAACTTAATGTTCAAGGTAAAAATCTTTCATATTAATTGGTATATTTATATTATATTTATTAAAATATTCAAAGATGTTATGCAAAATTCAAGTTATCACCACATGTAATTAATAAATACTAATTTTGAAATGTATGTTATTATTAATCAATCTATATACATAATGATCATAATATTGCTGCTACTATCCACACACATCAACTCCACCTAGGTCATAGTGCAAGTGCGATTCAACCAAAGCAGAAAGCACAATCATAAGAAACAAAGAAAAGAAAAACGCCTTATCACTCCCACCAATGTTGGCACAAATAAGAAAGCACAATCATTTGAGACAAAGGCCAAGAAAAAAGACTTATCACTTCCATGATCACCTTTGAATTTGAGGAAAGCTCATAACAATTAATCACCCTCAAAGATTGCGACCATTCCACAAAAGACATTTTAGACTATTTTTGAAACAAGTTTTTGGAATTTCTTACCTATTGACCTTTTAGACTAATTAACAAGAAATTTTTACAAGTTCTTACATATAGAAATGATGAATAGGTTGTGGGATAAGGGCTATGGTTTTTTATTATTAAAATTATATGGAGATATATACACTATGTCTTATTTGTAATTTATTTATGCGCAAACGTATATTTTTAAATATTAAATTGATTTAAATTATTTAATAAATTTTGTTTAATTTAATAATATTATTTAAAAGATTTTATCACATATATTTATATTGAAATATTTTTCATATTTAATTTTTTTGCATGCTCTTTTGTTATAATAAATTCAATTATCATAAACCATATGTAAATTTTGCTTGTATATTGACCTATTCTAATATAAATATAATTTCTTGTTCTTGATTTTTTCGCTATGTTAATTGAAGATGTCTCTTCATAAAACAAAGCTTTTTGACCTTTTGGTTATTTAAAGAAAATAATTTGACATTACGGATATTCACATTTTGATGGACGGGATGTTTATCTTAAATTTAATTTCTAGTAGGATAAAGTCTTTTTTATGAACGTAGATTTTGTTTAGTATTTAATAATAAATTTGTGAAAATTAATATGGTGTATGATAAATTAATATGGTATGCGCTAATATGTTTTTTATTCTTTTAATCTCGACCTATAGGGGACATGTTGTATTTTATTACTGCTAATGTTTTGGTGTAAAACTTAACCTCAATACAAGTTCTATACAAGTGTGTCAATAGTCGAATAAATGAAAACGATTAACAAAAAGTGGTATTCATATATAATATTATCATGAATTACATAGTTTAAGTAATATATGCCTTTCTAAATTAAGAAATTAAGATATTGAAGTAATAACCTTCAAAATTAGAGATATAATGGTTTGTTTCCATTTAGTAAATATAATTGATGTAGTAGATGAGCGATATAACTATTTATTCCAAGTTAGTAGACACAATTGATGTAGTAGATGAGCTAAATAAGATAAGATAAATGGAGGTGAGGAAGTTAATGAAGGAAGATGGATGTGGAAGTGAAATGAAGAGAATCGAAAGGGAATCAATTTTTTCAGTAGCAATTAGTAGTATTGGTTACAGTTAAAATTATGTATTTGTTTATTACATTTTAAAAATTAGTAATTAATGACAATATTTTGATAATAAAGTAAAATAAGTTCTTGTAATAGGCTTTATGACCAATTAAGAGGGAAAAGGTGAATTCTATCCAATCCAATATCAAAGTTGTGGGTCATTTGTATACAAAATCCTTCCACTAGGTCTTCTCTACCAATATTTATTCCACTAGGTCTTCAAATAGATAGGAGAGAAAGGGGGAAGAGAGAATCTTCCATGATACCATGCTATGCTTGATGTGAGGTGATAAGAAAAAGGCTTCTAATAAGAAATATTCCTATGAGTGAAAGTGCTTGAAGTAAGTGATCGATCTATCCTTTTTGGAATGCACCCAATGGCTTATTTCTCTTACTCCCTTGGCATGTGTTCAATAACTAATCTCATGATTGCTTCTATGGTTCATAGATTGTAGATTAGGAATGCAATACTATGTTTTGTTAATTAACTCAAACTTGTTAGATACCTAATCCTTGTGATTATGATAAATTGTAAATATTTTTGTGAATATTTATTTAGGAGGAATATGAAGATTCATAGGTGGGTGTGAAGAGTTATTTGGACCTCTTGGAAGACAAAACAAAATGTCACTTCTCTTTGTATTAATGTATGGCTCACCTTCATGAAATTCTATCCAAGCATGGAGTTATTCCTTATCCTAGTAGTGGTATCTTTAGTTTATTTAACTCCATGATTCTATCTCTTGCATGCAAAAATGCCTCCTCCCACTCCTCTCTCAAACCATCTCTATTGTGGCATTACTATGTCATTATGAGCTTCGACTTATCCTAATCTGAGCAATCTTGAGTCATGTCCCTACCTTTCAAGCATTACACTTCCATTATTATGTGCAGAAAACCCTAGATATGTGTGACCATGAAACCCTCAATATTTTTTGCCTAATTTCTTCCTTGGTGGTGGTTGAGTAAATATGTAAACCAACACTGCTACAATTCCATAGACTATAGCTTGATCTTGATATTTTTCCCACCGTTGGATATATAATTGTCTTCACTAAAGGTAATTTCCATCCATTTGAAAACTAAGAGGCTAAGATTCCTACAAAGGGTTGATCTCGACATTTCTACCACCATATGCATATTGTTGTTGCTAATGTTGTTGGTTGTCTCCTTATACTTGTGTTTGATATTCTTGGTCATGTTGGATTACTAGCAATAGAGGATAAGTAGATACATGTTGGTGACATTAAAGCTTGAGAGGTGATTGATGGAGTTCTTGGCATTTTATATCTCTTCCTAAATGGTGAAGGTAGTTCCATGGGTGTCCTTTTCAATGCCAATTTGTTTGTTCCTAATGGCCCCATGCCTGTCAAATATGTCATGCATTTCCTTTGATGTTATGCTAAGAATTTTGATGTCTTGACCAAACATTATTCTACTTTAGTTTTCACAAGGGTTTTGGTTGCATCACTGAGCAATTGCCTTTTTTCTCATTTTTTACTTCAAATTATAAATATGGACTTTACAAGGTCGGAGAGAAAAGAAAATGCGTATAAAGTGAAGGGCCCTACAACAACAATTCAAAAATCTACTCATTATATTATTTCCCATTACAATATTAGAGCTAATGAAATCTTATTTCACACTTCATTTGGTACTTGGAAAAATGCATGGCTTCTTAGCATAGGTGGAACATGTCACATAACCTTCCAGAGAGACTTCTTTGAAGATTTCAATGACAATATATATGGAATAGGTTATTTTGCCAATAAATCAAGTCTCAAACCTTCGAAAATTAGCAAAATCATGCTTAAATTTGATGGATTCGTAGACTTCCTTTTTAGTGATGTGATATACCTTCTAGAGATACGAAGGAACTTTCTCTCTCTTGTGCACATTCACTAGGAAGGCCACTCCATTCATATTTGATAGAAAAGTTAAAATAAAGAATGCTTTTGAAAACATGGTGCTTATGATGGGAATGGGGATACAAGATTGTTGAAGTTGAAGGGAAAATTGCTATGGATAGAATTCTACATGGCTCTTTCACCATGAAAAAGGTACATTTTCATCTAATCTTTTATCACGTGCTATATTTTAACACATAAATTATGATAGCCTTCATTTTTTGAAAAAGAATGGTGTTTTTGGTTTTCCTAGTATTTAAGGAATTTGAAGCAATGTGAGGTTCGTATCCTTCGAAAACATAATAAATAACCATTTCATGATTGAACTTCGAGAGAATATAGAAAACTAGAATTGATACACGTTGATTTGTATCACCCAATGCATGTTCCATCTTCTTTTCAAAATAGGTATATCATAACTTTTATTGAGGGCCACAACATTATGTGTTGGGTTTATTTCTTGAAAGTGAAATCCCAAGCATCTGAATCATTCAAAAAATTTCATCTATGGATTGAAAATTAAGCTCAAAATCATATTTCCAGTGTTCATATTGATAATGGAGGAGAATACACTACAAATGAGTTTCAAAAATATCTTCTCCAATAAGGGATTAAGCATTGAACAAATGTTCCTCACAATCATCAACATAATTGTGTAGAAGATAGAACCAATAGGACACTTTTGAAAATGGTTTGTTCAATGTTTTCAAGAAAGTGAAGTCTATATTTGGATTGATGCTGGTCTATGTGTAATAAATGTGAAAAATATTTGTTTATTTCATGCTCTTGGAAACAATACTTCTTATGAAATGTGGCAGGGTTAGTTTCCTTCATTAAGACATCTCGGGGTATTTGGCTCCACTTTCTATGCCTTGATTCCTATGGAGCAAAGAAACAAGCATGATGCAAGGAGTTGAATGTGCATATTCTTGGGGTGCTTAAATACCACCAAGAAATATCATATTTACAATAAGGTAAACAATAATTTCAATCTCTCTAGGGATATTTTTATTAAATCCTCTATGAATGAAAAAATTGTTGAGTGATAGCTTGATCATTTAGATAGATTCGCCCATGTAAATAGATATCACAAATTTGATGATGATATTATATATCTTGAAGGGGGTATACCTATCTTAGATCTATCTCTAGAATCTCATTTTGAATCACCATCTACCTCTCATGAAGAAGTGGATGAGTGTTAGTAAATTTATATGTATAAAGATTGTTACATGTTATTATCAATATGGATACATAATCTTGTGAGATGCAAGTAGTGTATGTGCAGGATCATATCATGAATGATTCCTATGCTATGAAATAAATTTACATTTTAATGTTCTAAGAAATACACTTGTAATAAAATCCCACTAGACAAAAAATAAAATACTAAAGAGGTTTATTTGATCACTAGGATTATGTTTACGAGAGAACTTTATGGGCATCGATCATAGTCCTTTTTTGGACTGAAATCCATTCAAATAGTTGTTGGTACATTGATCTATAAACTTCCATGGATATTCCACTAGACAGTTCGTCACAACAGATCTGATAATAATATATTAAAATACTGAAATTTTACACTATTATAGTTTATTAAACTTTAATATATATGGATTTAACTGTAATTAGTCCATGCATGCGAATATAAATTATGAAGAAAATTAGAGAATGAAAAATAAGCTCACACACACATAAGCTGCAAGATATTCTCTCTAGGAAATCCTTTCGGGAGAAAACCCAGCTGGAAGGTGAGCCTGCTTCACTCTATTTCTCTATCTGGAAATATGTCTATAGGTATAAAGAAGTAATGCATGTGGCCCATGGGCTACTATAGTGTGCATATCCTTTTTGTGTGCTCTACCACCTATCTCTATTGGCTATCTTTACTCAGATATGGAACAAAATTCTCTCAAAAGAATGGAATGCCTCTTCCTCCTAGTGGCCCGGTTATAACACAATCCAATAACCTACTAGTGATTAAGTTTGACTACATCAACTCTTAACTAGAGTTATAAAATAGAATATTCTAGAGTATTTTACATCAAAAACATGTGGCTAGCCCATTTTCTATGAATAATGGGGGCTGACTCAACATCCTCCTGAACTATAGGTTTGAAAATAGGAAGGTCGACTTCTAAGTGGCATAACTTTTGCATACAGACTCCAGTTGATGTGCTTCTTGCACCATTGGAAAGGTCTCTATGTCTAGAATAGCATAAAATGGTGTGTTTAAATGACATAGTTTCATCCCCAAAAACATCTTTTGATGCCTAAAAATTCTCCCGGAAGGTTTTAGACCTTGTTTCGCCAAACTGGGCCCCGTTGGTCAAAACTGTCTCATGAGTTGATTCCTCCACTTTTTCCACTCAAAATGCATCGAGATGGATGAAATATAATATAATGATCCAATTCAGATCATACATTTAGAATCACTTTAATTCTTCAACCTTCAGTATCCAACTGTTGTAGGGAATCCTCATTTTTGCAATTAGAGGCTAAAACCCAACCATATAGAAATTAAAATGCTATGGAGTTTTATTTGATCAAACAATTTTGTGATACCTTAAGAAGCAATTTCTTTCTTCAACCTTCAATATCTAATTTTCTATAGGGTGTCTACACTTTTGTAATTAAAGTAAAGGAATTCAAGGGTTCAAATAATATAAATTCAAATTCTGGTCTTCGAACCAAATATAGAAATTTAAATCTACCCATTTAAACTAATATATCTAGAAGAAAGAAATGATTTATAACAAAAAATAGATAGTGGGGCCCTCCTAATATATTTGTACTGCAAAGAGAGCATACAAAATTGCTACTTGACTATATAAAATCCTTATAACAACATTTCCCTTGTATTAAAAAACTATTAATGGAACTAATGAGTAAGAAAATATGTGAAGAGAAATAACAAAAACTTTTTTTCTATTCCATCATAATCTAGACATATGCTCCAAGAGTCCTTTCGTTGAAATTGAGAAGGCACTCAATTATCCAAAAAATTGCTTCAAGAATATGATAAACAATAATTACTCAAATCCATAAATTCCTCTTGCACTTACAACCATTTACTAATAAGTGAAAACTAAAAATCAACTAATAAACAATTACAAGGTCTTTGCTAATAATTCAAAACTAATCAAACTAACATTGTCTATGGTCTAATATTTTGTCCGCATCTAAGATGGTTGATGATGATCTAAATCCATGACAAATCTTCAATGGCTGAAGATGAAATTCAAATTTTAGGCTAAGTGGTGAAATTATGCATTGTTGGAATCTCTAAATATTATACCTATAATCATCACCAAACTCATACAACTTTCAAGGATAAGTGAAAACATGTTATTTTTCTAAGATTCAAGCATAAAATCACTTTAAATACTAAAATAAAAGCACTGGAAAATATGGAGCCTAATCCCACATATAAATATCAAAATTATCTTAAAACAAGGTTACAGTTGGAAAATGTGGAGCCTAATCCCACATATAAATATCAAAATAGTCTTAAAACAAGGTTACATGCAAGTGGAAAATGATTAAAAGCCAAGGAATATGATGTGAAATAATGATAATTTTGAGGAATCGACAATGATATAATAAATAGGATTGAGAAGTTGAACCTTGATGTAGCACCATCTTAATAATTAGATCAACTGGGAGCATCTCAAAATGGTCCACCAAAGTGACTCATAAATACACTTGGAAGAGTTCATCCTTATGAGGTGAAAAAAATAACCAAAGGTTCAACTAGGCAAGATGGATGTGATGTCGATAATTTAGATTTAGATCATATATATGATATGGATGTTTCATATCATTCTGAATTGAATTTATCTACTAAATTTAAACCAAATTTTCAAGAAGTTGTTTCTAATGATGAGTGGAAAGAAGCCATGCAGAAGGAGTATGATGCTTTCATCGAGAATGGGAAATGGAAGTTGGTAGGTCAACCATTCATAACCAAATAAATTAGCCACAAGTGGGTCTTCAAGAATAAGTACAAATCAGATAGCTCATTTGACAAGCACAAAGTGAGGCTTATGGAAAAATGATTTTCTTAGAAGGAAGGTATTAGTTATGAGGAGACTTTTCCCACCACAACAAAATGGTCTACCATTTATACTCTATGTGTCTTGGAAACACAATATGGATGGAAATTTCATCAAATGGGTATAAAATTTTATTTCTTGAACGGATACTTGAAAGAGAATGTCTTCATGTCTCAGCTAGAAGGTTTGTTGTAAATGGACAAGAATATAAAATATGTAAAATCATTCAATCCCTATATGGCCTAAAACAAACATCGTGAGTTTGGTATGAAAAGCTAATTTAACATATTCTAAAAGTGAATTTCAAGCACTTTAATCTTGATCATTAAACTCTATTTGTTAAAAAAGTTGGTAAAACTATTATATATTGTAGTGTATGTTGATTATCTATTGATAATAGGGAAAAACAAAAGCTATATTGCATCCTTAAAGAAAGAGGTCAAGAAATGCTTTGAGATGATATATTTGGGACATATCCTCTACTACTTGGGAACTAAAGTGACTCAAATCTAAAGTATATATTCATCTCACAAAATAAGTAGATTGGAGAATTGTTGAATAAGTTTGGCATGGTCAAGTGTAACCCTCTCTCCACTCCAATGGAACATAATTTGAAGCTCACATTAAAAGAAGAGAATGAATTTGTGAATGCAACCAAGTACAAACAACTCGTGGGAGGTATTATCTACCTTACCACCAATAGACAATATATTTCAATCATCATTAGGATTCTTTCTAGGTTTAGGAAAAAACCTTGTGAAAGACAATGGTTCACTACAAAAATAGTTCGAAAATAACTGAAGGGAACTCCATACTTTGGATTCAAGTATTATAAGGTGGATGATTTCAAACTGATTAGATATTTTGATTTGAAATTTGAAGGAGATAAAAAAAATGGAGTATCTACTTCAAGCTATCTCATGAGTCTTGGATCAATAATTATCGCTTGGAACAGAAATAGTTAGTTCTAGTTGATTCCACAACATAGGAAAAATGTGTGGTAGTTGTAGAACTAACAAAGGAGATTGCACGACTTATGAAAATACTTGAATATCTACAGGAGAAATATGTGAATTATACTTCTCTTATGATTGACAATACTTCTACAATTAGGTTGTCCAAGAACCCCAAATTCCATGATCGAACCAAGCACACCAACATAAAATATCATCTCATTCGATATCATGTAGAGGCCAAGACTATTCCTTTGGGAAACTATTCCAGAAGTGAGAAAATTGCAAACACCTTCACCAAAGTGCAGGGAACAATTTTTTTTAAAAGTTCAAAATGATGCTTAGACACACAAATACCCTTTTAGATTAAGGAGGGAAATGTGAGATACCCAATCCTCGAGATTATAATAAATTGCAAATATTTTTGTAAGTATTAATTTAGGAGGAATATGAAGAGTCATCATGTGGATAGGAAGAGTCATTTAAACCTTTTGGAAGATGAAACCAAACCACTTCTCTTTGTATTAATTTATGGCTCACCTTAACGAAATTCAATCCAAGCATGGAGTTATTCCTTAGCCTAAATTTTTTTACCTCATATCTCCTTTTAATGCTTTATTGCAAAATAATTGAGGAAGCACATGGAAAAAAAAGGTAATAAATATCCACCCAATAAATTGCTTCAACATCCAACTAATCATGTGCTTATGTTATGCCAACAAAGTACATTTTTGTTATGTTCACCATGTCCTTGTTGAAATACATCTCAAATAAAATATAATGAAATCAAGAATTAATGTAAACTTATTTGAACAAGTATATAGCGACAAAATAATGTCAACAATATGAAAATTTTGAAGAAAAGATAGAGGTAATTAAAGAAATCAGTGTGGAAGTATTTGTAGCCAACAATTATGTATCATACCTCACTGAATTTGGGTTATTGTAGGTTTTCATTCAATTGTTCAAGAACATTATTCAACAACTAGAGATGAAATGAAAGTCATAACTCACTGTTATGTAGCTATATCCATATATATTGGTTCCTACAAAAGAAAAAACAAAATGAAAGGAAAGTTAGTAGAGGAGTTAAAACTAAGAGAGTCCATATAGTTTAATTATAAAGAAATATATTGGAGCTTAGATGTTGGGTTATTGATGCTTACATCCAATACTAGCATGGAAGGCTACTCAAGCACATAAATACCAATAAGAGGTGGAAATAGGGAAGCATGGGCAGAACATATGTATAATATAATGATCATTTATTTCTTTTTGATACCCATGCACAATATTTTCTAGTTGGGACTCCTACTAGGTTGCTTTTGTGTTGGATTTCTAAGAATTCCATTTGAACTTCCTAAGGGTGGTATCATATGAGAATTTGTTCCAATGTGCATATGCTCAAACGATGGTTGCATCAAATGCAGGAATAGAGTCCATGACTTCCTCGTCATAATTTATATATGAATTCAAGTAATGAACCATAATCACATTTGTGTCATCACCTCCCCACAAGGCTAGGCCCAAAATAGAAGAAAGTATATATTGTGACTTGGAGAAGAAATGAACAACAATTATACATATAGATTAGCTAGAGCATTACTTGTTGAGACCTGGAATGAAACCATATGCCTGACTTTCTTTTTTGTACTATGGATGGATCACGCTTGATCTCAATGTTTGAATTAGAGGAAATGTTGAGAGGATACATTCATGTATTATGCCTCATGACCTTGAGGTTATGGAATTTAAATGCAACAAGATGATTGTGGATAGAAAGGGTAGCCAACAAAGGGAGAGGCAGTGGAACCACGAAAACTACGACTGTGCAATACACAAGTACAAATAAAATTAAATATCTATCAAATCTAATAATGTTTCGTAGCAATTATTTTTCAAACCTATTTAACTTAAAATATTTCTTGAATGTGTTGAAATGTGGCAACAAGAATATTCCAATTTTAATTTGCCCTTGAATTAAAATTCGAATTCAGTCTCACCAGTTGTTTGAAAAATAATTAATTAATTCATCTTGAGTTAATTAGTTGGAGAAATTCAAACAAGAAGTCTTTGTGAAGTCATGCAACAATTAGTTAGCTCAATTAACTGAGTTAAGTCTAGTTGTATTTGAGTTTTAATTAGTTAGCTCAGTTAACTGAGTTAAGTCTAGTTAAATTAGTTCCAAATAGTTGGAGGAACTTATTGTGAGTTCAGTCAGTTAATGCATGCATGCATGAAACTAGTGTACTCCAGATAACTAAATATTCTCTCATAAATAACTCATGCATCTCAGTTCAGACAAAGACCCAGCTGAGATTAAAGGCAGGGACAATGTACTATCGGTTGCAAGAATTTTCCTATAAGAAAATCTCTTGCATGCAAAAGGAATTCATTCATTGAGATTTCATAGTTTTACAATGTGTTGGAGCAGTGTGTGAGATCAATATCACACAAGGTTATAGCTGGAGCACCCAGGGAAAACTGCGCAAGGAAACAGGAGGTTTGGAGGATAGATAAGAAGGCATATGAGTTGTCTATTCTGTCTACGAGCAGCAGTGAGGGATTGTACTGAGAGCTGGATAGTTATGAGAGCTAAAGCTTTCTCTAATCCTGAGATATTTCCACTTGTATGATAATACAGATAGTAGGGTTTTTAGCTGAGGCTTTCCCTAGAGTATTCTTCTATGTTTCATGTGTATTGATTCTTCTTCTCTGTTATATGTGTTCCGTTTGATCTTGCTCAAATCAATTAAGCTTCCACAAGTTTGATTGTAGAAGTAGATTAAGTATTTCTCTTTAGTGAGAATTTCATACATGGTATCAGAGCAAAGGTGATTAGAGCTATGAACAACGTACTGAGAAGGGAAAATTCAAAGTTTGAAGTTCTTGATTACAAGTTCAAAATCAAATTCTTATCACACCTCAAAGTTCACCAATGGCATTCAGTGGCTTGAGACTCGAGTATGCACTAGATGGCAGCTCGAATTACATAGCATGGAAGGATCACATGGAAGCGATATTAGAAGACAATGGTTTGAAGGATTTCATTGATCAAGAAATCCCCAAGCCAGCTGCAGCTAATGCACAAGAATTGGCAGAATGGAAGATGTGTGTGGCAAAGGCGAGGATGATTCTTTTGGAGGGAGTTTGAGACCATATTGTCTCAAGTCTCCATGGGAAGGAGACTCCATTCTCAATGTGGAAGACATTGAAGGACCTATATCAGAACAATAGCGACCAGAGGAAACTGGCACTCAAGGATAAGCTTCAGAAAATCAAGTGTGAGAAGGGCGACATTATTTCTACATATCTAAACAAGCTCACCACTTGCAGAGATGAGCTTGGTAGTGTGGGAATAATGACAGCCAATGATGATATGGTGAGCCTTGCTCTCCTCAGTCTTCCAAAGAGCTGAAATAGCTACTAGGACTCAGTGAATGGAAGAGAGAAACTGCCGGATTGGGAACGAATGTGGTCAGATCTGATGCAGGAGGAGATCAGGAGGAGCACTAGAGATGGTTCTTCATCTAAGCATGATGATGAAGAAAATCTAGCCTTAGCAAGTAAGGCAAGGAAAGGGAAAGGGAAGGCTTCCCATTCCAAATCGATTTCTTCTCATGGAGGGAAGAAGATTGACAAATCTAAAGTGAGGAGGTTTAATTGTCATGAGGTGGGCCATTATGCAACTAATTTCCCATTGAATAAATCCAAGAAGGGATCTTCGAAAGGATCAGAAGGTGAGGCATTAGCCTCTTAGTTCGAAATGGATTTTACCCTCATCGCATGTATGGTTTCAGCGATGATAGGTTGTATTTGGTACCTAGACAATGGAGCCTCATTCCACATGACCAACGATAAAAGTTTATTCAGTGCCTTGGAGGAGAAAGACCTCAAGATGTGCATAGAGATGGGTGAGGACAGAAATTACAGTGTTTCAGGAGTGGGCACGGTTGTTTTTCAGAGGGAGCATGGGGCTCCTCTCACCCTGACTGATGTAAAGTATGTGCCTGGATTGAAGAAGAGCTTGGTATCAATCGCGATGTTGGAAGACAAAGGCTACGATGTTGTCTTCAGTAAAGGAAAGGTGTTCCTGAGACACATAACCACAGGTTAGACCAAGAGGATTGTGGTTAGACCAAGAGGATTGGGATTCGAGTGAAGAATCTCTACAAGCTGGAGGTAGATGATTGTGCTGCATTGAGTTCGAAAGCAGAATTGGTGCAAAGCCAAGACATTGGCGAGTTATGGAATAGGTAGTTGGGCCACTTGCATCATGGGGCCTTGAAGATAATGCAGCAAATCTCTACCGGACTTCCCAAAGGTAAACCTGATCAAGTGGACACATGTAAAGGTTGTACCTTGGGAAAGTACACCAATTCTTCCTTTCATGATCGATACAGTCGAGCCGAAGCAATCTTGGAGCGAGTTCATACAGACGTGTGTGGACCATTCTCGAACAATGTACTGAGAAGGGAAAATTCGAAGTTTGAAGTTCTTGATTGCAGGTACAAAATCGAATTCTTTTCACACCTCAAAGTTCACCAATGGCGTTCAATGGCTTGAGACTCAAGTATGCACTGGATGGCAACGCGAATTACATAGCATGGAAGGATCGCATGGAAGCGGTATTAGAAGACAATGGTTTGAAGGATTTCATTGATCAAGAAATCCCCAAGTCAGCTACATCTAATGCATAAGAATTGGTGGAATGGAAGAAGTGTGTGGCGAAGGCGAGCAGTATTCTTCTGGAGGGAGTTTGAGATCATGTCGTCTCAAGTCTCCATGGGAAGGAGACTTTGTTTTCAATGTGGAAGACATTGAAGGACCTATATCAAAATAGTAGCGACCAGAGGAAACTAACGCTCAAGGATAAGCTTAAGAAAATCAAGTGTGAGAAGGGTGACACTATTTCTACATATCTGAACAAGCTCACCACCTGCAAATATGATCTTGGTAGTGTGGGAATAACGAGAGCTAATGATGATATGGTGAGCCTTGCTCTCCTCGGTCTTCCAAAGAGCTGGAATAGCTACTAGGACTCAGTGAATGGAAGAGAGAAACTGTCGGATTAGGTACGACTGTGGTCAGATCTGCTGCAGGAGAAGATGAGGAGGAGCACTAGAGATGGTTCTTCATCTAAGCATGATGATGAAGAAAATCTAGCCTTAGCAAGTAAGGCAAGGAAAGGGAAAGGGAAGGCTTCCCATTTCAAATCGATTTCTTCTCATGGAGGGAAGAAGATTGACAAATCTAAAGTGAGATGCTTTAACTGTCATGAGGTGGGCCATTATGCAACTAATTTCCCATTGAAGAAATCCAAGAAGGGATCCTCTAAAGGATCAGAATGTGAGGCATTAGCCTCTCAATTCAAATTGGATTTTATCCTCATCGCATGCATGGTTTCATCGATGGTGGGTTGTGTTTGGTACCTGGACAATGGAGCCCCATTCCACATGACCGTCGATAAAAGTTTATTCAATACCTTGGAGGAGAAAGACCTCAAGATGCACATAGAGATGGGTGACGATGGAAAGTATAGTGTTTTTCTGGAGTGGGCACGGTTGTTTTTCAGAGGAAGCATGTAGCTCCTCTCACCCTGACTGATGTAAAGTATGTGCCTGGACTGAAGAAGAGCTTGGTATCGGTCGCAATGTTGGAAGACAAAGACTACGATGTTGTCTTCAATAAAGGAAAGGTGTTCCTGAGACACATAGCCATGGATCAGACCAAGAGGATTGGGATTCGAGTGAAGAATATCTACAAGTTGGAGGTAGATGACTGTGCTGCATTGTGTTCGAAAGCAGAATTGGTGCAAAGCCAAGACATTGGCGAGTTATGGCATAGGCGATTGGGCCACTTACATCATGGGGCCTTGAAGATAATGCAGTAGATCTCTATCGGACTTCCCAAAGGTAAACTTGAGCAAGTGGACACATGCAAAGGTTGTACCTTGGGAAAGTACACCAAGTCTTCCTTTCATGATCGAGACAGTTGAGCTGAAGCAATCTTGGAGAAAGTTCATACAAATGTGTGTGGACCATTCCTGACAGCCTCCACCGTGAAACAAAGGTATTATGTGATTTTCATTGATGATTTTTCTCGTAAAGGTTGGATCTATTTCATGCTGAAGAAGGATCAAACCTTCTCAAATTTTTGTGAGTTCAAAGCTTTGGTTGAGAAAGAATTAGGGAAGAAGATCAGGGCCTTGAGAAGTGACAATGGTGGAGAGTATGTCTCTCAAGAGTTTAAGGAATTCTGTGCAGTGAAAGGAATTAAACGGAGTTGATGAAACCTCATAACCAATAGCAAAATGGGGTGGTTGAGAGGAAGAATAGAACAATTGTGGGGGCCGCTTGCGCGAAGCTGCATGACCAAGGCCTACCACTTCATTTGTGGGTTGAGGCATGCAACACAGTGGTCTATTTGCAAAATAGAAGCCCACATCACATTCTTGGGATGAAGACACCAGAGGAAGCTTTCTCCAGGAAGAGACCAGATGTGGGTCACTTCAAGATCTTTGGCTCATCAGGATATTTCCATGTGGCCAAGGATTCCCAGAAGAAGCTTGAGCTGACAACTGAGTTGGGGATACTTGTGGGGTACACTGATACACCCCACAACTATTGGGTGTACTTGCCTACCAGTCGGAGGACAGTGGTTCATAGAGATCTCAAGTTTGATGAGCAGAAGGCCATGCGAGTTTCCCTTGAGAGGGAGCTCCAACTGCAGGTTGTGGAGGAACTTTTGGTTCCTAAGGAGGAGGATCCTCAGACTAATGTGGAGCAATCGCATGCAGAGGTTCCAGGAGTGGAGACATCCACTCAAGTAGAGTCTTCTAGAGATGGGCAGAAGCGCATGAGAGAAGCTGGCAGATTGTTGTTGGATGCGAGAGAGAATGTGGGAGAACCATCTTCTCAACACAGACAGAGGAAGTCACCTGATAGGTACACTAGATACATGGCCCTTGTTGGGAATGTGTTGAGATCGAGCCATCTTCCTTTGAGGAAGCAGTGCAGTAGCCGATTTGGGTTGATGCTATGGTGCAGGATTATGACTCCATAGTTCGGAACAGTGTTTGGGATGTTGTCCCAAGACCGGAGAACAAGTCAGTTGTGAGTTCCTGTTGGCTTTACAAGGTAAAGCAAGCTGTTGATGGTAGTGTGGAGAAACACAAGGCAAGGTTTGTTGCCCGTGGTTTCTCACAGGTCGAGGGGATCAACTATGATGAGAATTTTTCTCCTGTAGCAAGGTACTCATCTATCAGATCAATTTTGGCACTATCAGCACATATGGGTTGGAAGATTCATCAGATGGATGTGAAGACTGCATTCCTCAATGGAAAGATTGAGGAAGAGGTGTACAGAGAGCAACCGAAAGGTTTTGAGACCTTCGATCATGAGTCACATCTGTGCTGACTCAAGAGATATTTGTACGCGCTGAAGCAAGCACCTCGTGCTTGGTACACCAAGATTGACAACTACTTCACTAGGGTTGGGCTTCACAAAGAGTGAAGCAGATGTGAACCTGTACCACATCATGGTAGAAGGTAAGCAGTTGATCATTGTTCTTTATGTTGATGATCTCATATTAGCAAGTGATGATCAGTTGATCATGTCTTGCAAGGAGGACCTTGCAAGAGAATTCAAGATGAAGGACATGGGTCTCACGCACTACTTCCTTGGCATGAAAGTGTGGCAGAAGGATGGGGAGTTGTTTGTATCTCAAGGCAAGTATGCCAATGAGATACTCAGGAGATTCCACATGGAGAAGTGCAATCCCATGCAGACTCCTCTAGCAGGTAACTAGAGGAAGGAGGATGCTACTTTAGGAGAAGTAGTAGAAGCTACTGTGTATCAAAAGGTTGTGGGTTCATTGATGTACTTAGTGAACACACGACTAGATTGGTGCTATGCGGTGAACCAACTAAGTCAAGCTATGGTTTAACCTACTAAGATGTTTTGGAAGGAAGCCGAGCATGTTTTGAGATACCTTAGAGGCACATCTCAGTATGGATTATGGTACAGATGGATAGAGGGAGTGAAGCTACAGGGCTTCACAGGTGCAGATTGGGCAGGGAGTCCATCAAATCAGAAGAGCACTGTTGAGCCCTGAAACTACATATCACCTACACATTTCCTAAACTTTTTCCACCCACTTGGACCTCATAAGCTATCAACATCATTGCATATTGATTCTAAAAGAGAATTTAAAGTGGTTTTCTAACTATGTTTTGTGTTTTCTGTTTGAATTAGATTTTTCTTATGAGTTGCAGAATGCAGCCACTTTCCGCAGCTGGTTCAACTTTCCGCAGCTGTTTTTGTTAAACTCCAGGTTGCAGGTGTCATTCGGAAAAAACAAACATGTGGGCAAGTTAGAAATGACCTAGACATGGATCAGGTCCTATTGGTCTAGCCGGATTCATTAAGGAAAGTCGTGGTCAACAGTGGTCAAAGGATGGTCTAACGAAGGAGTCCTACAGTAGCTGGATTCTATTTTCAACCATGTGAAGGATTCGTGGCCGTTTCTAGATCCCTGGGGTCATGTTGACACCTATAGGATGCCCCACGATGTGGATCCAATAGCCGTTTTCGATAGATTGAATAATCTCAGCAACCATTCTGCTAAATTCATGGACGCCGTATTTTACGTGTCCTCTGTTGACGTAGTTTCACAGGAAAACAGTTATGAAGTTTTTTTATCAATAATGTGTTTCTATACGCATAGAGTTAGTCTTATTATTAATGTAATTTTGTTGTTAAAATTGTTGTGTCGTGACACTAGTCCCACTGTGGTAACGTTGTTCTGAAATATAAAAGAAGACTTGTTTCTACATGATTGTGTGAGCATAATTCTTGACTGATAGCCTATTGACTGAGGCTGTGCAAAGGGCCCCTACACATTAAGGTTTCGTTTTGCTTATTACTATAAAGTTTTATGCATTGTTTCCTTATTTCCATTGCACATATTCCATAGTTATCCACCTGTGTATATTTCATTTGTTAACATTTCATTTCTATGCATGATTTTTCAGCTCTGTATATTGTTAATAACATTGATCAGTGTGTGTGTGTTTCAAGATAGAGTAGGCCTGGATACAGTTTTTGCAATAACCAGTGACATGGAATTATCCTCTCTGCTGACTCTGCTTTTCCTAGTTTTTTTTAATTCCAGTTATGCTTTGATTCCAGTCTTGTTCACTTGCTTTAGTAGTTAGTTTAGATATCAGATTGCTCATGTCATTGATGTTATCTCTGAAAGCCATAGCTTAGACTACCTAGTGAGGTATCAGACTATGAATGATGTGATTTGATTTTAGTTTTACTTTTCTGCAATTAGACATCAACTTGCTCATAGCATTGACGTTATCTCTGAAAGCCATAGGTTAGACTACCTGGCGAGGTATCAGACTATGAATGATGTGACTTGATTTTAGTTTTACTTTTCTGCAATTAGATATCAACTTGCTCATATCATTGATGTTATCTCTGAAACCCATAGCTTAGACTACCTGGCAAGGTATCATATTATGAATGATGTGAATTGATTTTACTTTTATTAGATTGCAATTTTTTATTTGCTTGAGTGCAGTAGCTTAGTTCATTTTTCTGTATTTAAACAGCAGCAAAGATAATGGTTTCATGATAAATAGTTCATTATTTGTTTGACTTGAGTAGCAGCACATTTTCATTTTTGTTCAAGTATTAATTTCATCATTAGTATGCTCTAAGACCCTCTGAAGTGTTAAAGTTCTGGAAATCATTATAGAGGACATAATTGCCTTAAAATTTATATCCATACTTGCCTTCTAGAGTATTCTTAAAACTCAGGGATAGAATTTCCATTCACATTAGGAGACAAACAAAGATAAAAACCCCCAAAACAAAATAAAAACAAAAAACGACAAAAAGTAAGAAATAGGTTGTCTTGCACATATAGTGCGCCACACTTCATCAGCTTACGAATCCCGGATTGATAATTAATGTAGAAATTTAAGACACACTAAATTGACCAAACAAGCACATCAGGAGTAATTTTCAACCTTGGCTCAGCTGCAGTTTTTTGGTACAATAGGAAACAAAGGTCGGTTGCACTCAGCTTAGCATAGGCTGAATACATGGTTGCAACTCAGGCAGCATGTGAGGCCATTTGGATGCGGAAAATTCTAGTTGGTTTGTTTGAGTAGAGGATGGATCCAACTGTGATCTATTGTGATAATCAAATTTGTATCAAACTCTCTGAGAATCCAATATTTCATGACAGGTCGAAGCACATCGACATTCAGTATCATCATCTCAAAGGCTGTGTGGCAAGGAGGATCATGTTGTTGCAGTGTATTTCGATCGAGGAGCAAGTTGCTGACATTTTGACTAAGGCATTGTCAAAGTGTAAATTTGAGATCCATAGAGATAGGATCGGGGTGACAGATAATCCCTTTCTTGTTGAGAGGGAGTGTTAACATGTGGCAACAAGAATATTCCAATTTTAACTTGTCCTTGAATTAAAATTCGAATTTAGTCTCACTGGCTGTTTGAAAAATAATTAATTAATTCATATTGAGTTAATTAGTTGGAGAAATTCAAACAAGAAGTCTTTGTGAAGTCATGCAACAGTTATCCCTTTGATTGAGGAAGTTATCCCTTAATTAAGGAGATAAGGATAAGTTGTATTTGAGTTGTAGTTAATTAGCTTAGTTAACTGAGTTAAGTCCAGTTAAATTAGTTCCAAACAGTTGGAGGAACTAATTGTGAGTTCATTCTGTTGGACACCTAATCCTAAATGGGTTAGTGTGGAAGCCGAATGGACAAAGCAGTCCAAGGGACCTTGGGATGTGAATCCCAACGATCACCAAATGTACTATAAATGTATATCAAATTGTTAATAAAATTGAATTGCATGCTTTATCATTTATATCTTTCTCGCTCCCCATGTGTGTTTAACATGGTATCAGAGTAGGCGATTGCTGGTCCTGCTCCAATTTGAGCCACTTGTTTTTATGGTCTCTACATATAGTTCTGCTTTACCTGACCTCACTGCACATCTGTTTCTCTGTTTGGCATATACCATTTATAAAACCTGCATCCTGCTCTTCTGTTGTGCTGTCATCCTGACCTGACATTGAAACATTTGAGCGTTGCTCTGCCTCTGTCCGTCCGACGTTGTTCTGCTCTCTGTCTCATAATCTGACATCTCTGCCTGAACGCTGCAAAGTTGTTGAAATGCCTGTTTGAAACGCTGCCTGAAGGAGAAACACCTGTTTGAAACACTGCCTGACAGCGCTGTCTGTTTGAAATGCTGTATCGGAGCACCACGAGTCTGGTACGTTGAAATTGTATGAGCGGGATATGAAACGTTGTCTGTCTGATATATGTAAAATACTGTCTGAGATATCTTAGGAAAATTACATGCAGCATTTGTGAAGTTATGAATGCAACACGACATCTGGGGTTTTAAGGGAAGAAATCCGATTTCTTCTAGTTACATTCTTCCTGAGCTGTTATTATGCTGTAATTTATTATCGTTTGGGCTTTATCAGGTTTTTGGATGGGCATGCCCGGCTTTAAAAATGCATTCCGAGGGATTTTTAATTGATTGGTCTGATTTATGGGTTCCAGCCTGAGGGTTTGCAGTGGAGGTGGCAGTTTTGGATGTATTAAAATGCTATGGTTTGCTTCAGTGGGAGGCAGGTTCCCCATTAAGAAACGTTGTGTTGATATGGATATGTCGCCATTAAAAACGCTGTGCTGATATGGATATGTCACTATTAAAAACGTTGTCTGATATGGATATGTCACCATATATTTGAAACGATGTGCTGCGTGGGTATTTGAAACGTTGTGCTGTGCTTGCCATATTTGCAAATAAAATCAAGGTTCCAATATACAATGATTGTTGTTACCAACTAATTCCAACATTAAAGTACATACAGGAGAATGCATTACTCTGAGAATGCACGATACACATGTGCAATGGAGAATCGACTAGGCTAGCATGTGAGGAGCTTGGCCTGGCTCTCAATTTACACTGATAAATCAACTGAAAAAGGAAGCAAAGAATTGTAGAGTCAGTTCTCCATCAACAACATTTACTAAATTGGTCATGATGAGCTACAACATTGATCCTCTTTTCAACCATGCTCTGCCAAAAAAAATTTGTATGGAAAGTTGAAACCCACTTCTCGGTTATAGCATCAAAGATGCAAAACCCCGTGTAGTGGACCTTAATGAAATATTCGTGGAGTGTTGCAGATCAAATCACAAGGAGACTTCATAGGCCAAGGCGGGTTGAGCAACCGTTCATCATTTTCCCAAGTTGTCAACAACTTCTCTGGTCACTCGAATTTGAATACTACGGGCTCGTTCACCTGTTTCGCATTTGGTGAACCCGATGTGAGAGTTGATGAAGAGCACGGTGCCGCTATACCTTCTTCACGCTTTTTGGATTTCAATAATAAAGCTGACCATCAACAATAATCCAATCAACTGTCGTTGCCGTTGGTTGTTCCCACCATTCATCAAACAATTCTCTAACCCTTTTGCAATCTTCCGAGAGGCCGATCGTGGTTTTCAAGAGACAGATGGGGTTCTCAATCAACCAAACGACAAGTGTATTGGGAGGAAAAGAGTTCAGTTGATTCCTGGTGTCACAAATTGCATTCGAAGATGATAATTTTGAGGGAAATAGAAATTCAATTCTGAATCAAGTTCAAGGATGATTACAAGCTACCGCATGGAACAGAATACGCATTATTGGGTTCGTGGTCATGTTGTTTAATTGAAAAACATGCACTCTATAGTTTATTCTGGTTTATTGTTTAAAACATACATGTTTAAAATGGTTGGAAGTTCTCAAGGTGTTGTCTTTGGACATGTACAAGCTTGATTGCAAGATTTGTGCAATTTGGAAATTTAAAGTAAAGAATAATTTGGGTATTAAGATTGTCGATCCTCGGTTTGCATTTTGTGAGTGGGGTAACAGTGGAAAGTTGTGCAACAGCATCGGGACCCTTCTGCTAGAGCTATTTTCTACCTACACGAGCAGGCACCCACCTTACTATCGCCCGCAGAGTCTACATGGTAGATGCAAAATATCCTCAAAAGATTGTTGTAGAGAAGATTCCAGATATTCTCTTGATCCTGTTATACGGGTAGCCTGAAGAATTCTTTGGTTTAAAACTGCTTGATATTTATTGCAGAAACTTGAAAGATGTTTTTCTGTGTAATTTTGCACAGAATATGTTCATGAATAATATATATATATATATATAATAAATATATATATATATATATATATATATATATAGTATATATTATATTATATATATTTATAATAATATATGGTATGAAATTGCATGGTATATGAAGGTATATTGAGAGCCTTCATACTTGAAGATTTTTGAAGACAAAGTGGTATACCAATCAATTTTTTTGCAGTGATATTATTGTGAAATGGATAGAATGGGTGTTGTATTAGAATTATTGAATACTCTAATACATTCTACCATGGACAATACAATTATGATTGATAAAGCCATTGTTGCAGACATTCAAATCTGTTTGAAAAATGTACAAGAAAACATTGAATTTTTGCAGTTGGAATCTCAGCTTCAGCAAGAAGAATTAAAACAGAGAAGTCATTCTGAACTTTTTTTTGTTCAGAACATTGAGACAACCACCCATCAGCAGCTAGTTAATAATGCAGCAGTTTTACATGCAGATGCAGAAGTTCAGTCTGCACTTCCCAAGCCCATCATTAGACCTTGGGAACATCTTGTCCACAACAAGCACAAAACTGGTCTTGGATATGACAAGGACTTGTCCTTTCATATTCCAGA